>SNQJ01S0070460.1:39861-66144 GCA_010110895.2 Picea sitchensis | reverse complement strand
AATTATTTCTGGTGGCGTTTCATTTCCCCTAGTGTGCAGCTAACTCATGCAGCACGCTACCAAAACCTTAAGTGAAAGCGCTAATTTCTGTTGCCGCCCGTCTTCCAGTCGTGCTCGAGCTCTTCTGAGATATTCTTCTGCAATCTAACATAATTCTTCTCCATTCGCTGCATCTTCCATGCCCTACGCCTCCCTCGTCCTCTCACCCCTGCGTTTGGGACCGAGCGACCGGCCTCTTTCAAACAGGCTGTCTCACTCGACTCGCGACTATCCATGTATTCTAACTAAACCCTCGGCTGTCAAGAGAAGGAACAATCGTCGAGGTCGCGGAGGGTTCCTTATGCGGAGAATTTGCAGATCAAAATCTGCAGTTTGTATGGAGTTTTGATGGCTCTGTGGCCGTTTGAGAGGCCTTGACGGTGTGAAGGCATATGGGGTGTTGACAGGTCTGAGGATCAGAAGGCGCGGGAATGAAACCGCTGCCCTCATGTTTTTGGATGACCGGGGGATGGAGAAGATTTTTTTGCAAAGGTATGACCTCCCTGTCAGATACGTGAAATTTGGCACACTAGAACATGACTCGCTGGACACCATATAGCCTTTAAAACTACGTACAGTATGGATCAATATGCCTTCCAACTACCAATGAAGCATTATAAGTATTTTTGGTGGAGCAACATTTTGTTCTTGACACCGAATTCTTCATAAACATACGTGTGCATGAGGGTTATGGTGCATTGTGTTATTTAAAATATTTATTTATTGCACTAATATATTACAACACACACCTTAGTAATATTATTGGAAGCCATATGTTATGAATGTTTACTCACTGAAGTTGAAAGAAATGGAAAACAAGATGCACAATTTTTTTTATTTTTTATTAAGTATTTACACAATATAAATATATTTACAATCTTGTTGTGAGATTCAACTTATTTCATATTTGGATAGAGTTGTTGAGATAATCGCTCAAGAGACTTTAAGTAACCCTAACAAATCTAAACCAATTTATAAGTTAAGCATTATCTCCAACACGTCCCCTTAATGCTTAGCTTACAAAACTTACAATCACAAATTACGTTTATATTAGTCATATTAGTCACATTGTCTGACTGGTCTTCCTCAACACTCACATCCATTATGGAATCTTGTAGACACCGCTCTTTCTTCATCACATAACTTCGAGCTACCACCTGACCTCCATTTAAAACATAACTGCCTCTAACCATTGTTGACGAATTTGCAAGATCAACAATATTGACAGACTCGGCTCGTCGGGGTTTTCGAGATAAAAGTTGTAATAAACCACTCAATGGACCTACCACCATCTGTTAGATATTTCGCTTTCGACTAACTGTGAGTTGCTAGGAAGGTGGTTTGGATACTGATTGTGTTCAAAAGTTGATCAAACAACTTGACCTACAAAGATCTCATAAAAAGTAACCTCTAACCGATGCTCTTGAAGCCCGAAACACGACACGACCCATCAACATATAACAGACTTGTAAACATACTCAAACCAATGTTGTGATCTCTTGGCACTGAAGAACGTCGAGAACCACTAATTTAAATGTTACTCTGTTCAATTAATTGGTTCTTCATAGTGTAATTTTTACAAACAAAAATAATAAATACAATATACTTGTAATCAATCAAAATCACAAGCCTGCCACTTCTTTCACCATACACTTGCACACCAATGGTACGATGCAGAATAGATAAAATTCACCCAATTTCCACAGGACACAACAACAAACTCCATCACATAGCCCCTCTGGAGAGCATCGATTAACAATTAGCTCAGAACTTGGTTCCAAGGAAATTTGATCTCAACTTTCCCACATAAGTATTACTTCGCCTTGACATATCCTCTGTGTCAAATGAGATGATATAATCAATGCTTGTAACCTTTCTGAATTTTCGAGTAGTGAGAAGAAATTTTCCATTTTCACAAATCGTTGAATTCAAACCCAAGTACAAATAAAAATCTGAGCACTCCAGACAACAGTGGCAGTTTACACAATCTCCTTGATAATTTCCCTCCACGTTCTGCACACACTAACACAAGCCACAATGTTCCTTTGCACAGAGTCTTGGAGATTTGGCAGCTAGCAAATGATGGCTCCTTGGTTGGGCTCACAGACTCCTTCAAGCAGATTCTGGGATCTTTCACATGTCCGTACAGGATCTGCAGAATACAATGCGGAAAACAATGAACTTCTCCACGCACAAGTCACATGCATGGATACAATTCAGATCTCCATGTAGGTCGCTGCTCCAGATCGCTCTGCAAATTAATTTATACACCGAACGAATGCTCCAATGGCGGCTCTTTATACTTCCACGCAACGACTAATAGTAATACATACACACAGAAAATTAGATAGAAGCTATATTACTCTCACACACACCCAGGCCTCCCATGAGGGAGTTACCCAGAGCGACAACCCGCTCTGATACCAAAATGGAAAACAAGATGCACACAAAATCTATTTTTCATTATGTATTTGCACAATATAAATACATTTACAATCTTGTTGTGAGATCCAACTTATTCCATATTTGGACATAACTGTTGAGATAATCTCTTAACAGACTTCAACTAACCCTAACAAATCTAAACCAATTTCTAAGCTAAGCATTATCTCCAACATAAAGTTCATAACTAGAAGGAAGTTTGATTCTATCTATTTGAGCTTGCTAGTAGATTTACTGCTTTCTCCTTTTTCTTTTGTCATCTGTCAGTAAGAAATGAAAGGACGTAGAAAGAAGAAATTTAGAGGCAGAGGGGGTTGGCATAATCCCTTTGAAGAATCCAATCTTCATTATACCCGTTGCAGAATGAATGGGTTACATGAAGCCACTAACTCCAGAGTTCCATGGCAGAAGCTAAAAGAAGAAAGACAGAGTCAGAAAGAAGACATAAGTAAAACCTCAGAATCAACCGAAGGTAAAACACCTACTCGTTACATAGTTTCCCATTGCAATTTAGGAGTAATTGAAGATTTATTTACTACTTCATTTGCTTCTTGGGGAGATGTATGACTTCTTGAAACAGACACGACATCCCACATGGAATTTTGAAGATATTTTTTTCCAGACTTCAACGACAATGTAGATGGCGTGGTGTACTTTGCAGATAGATCAAGTCTCAAACCTTCAGGAATGGACACCATCAGGATTAAGTTGCCTGGAATCTTAGATTTTCTTCTGCACAATGTACTCTATATTCCTGAGTTGCAAAGAAGCTTGCTATCCCTTGTGCACATTAGACAACAATGCCACTCTGTTCATATGTTCGGTAGCAAAGTTGAGATAAGGAAGGATTTTGACAACATGGTTGTCATGACCAGAATAGAAGATGGAAGATTGGTGAGGTTGAATGAGACATCTGCCCATACACAAACTGTTGCATACCTCTCACATCATGACTCAGGTATAATTCCATCTAGTCTTTTGTGGCATGCTAGATTTGACCATATTAATTATGACAATCTTCATTTGTTGAGAAAGAATGGTGTTTTTGGTTTTCCTACTATTCCTAGGAAATTGAAGCAATGTGATGATTGTATCCTTGGAAAACATAACAAACAACCCTTTCATGATTCTACTTATAGAGCATGTAGAAAACTTGAATTGATTCATTCTAACTTGTGCAACCCTATGCCCATTCCTTCTGCAAATGGAAACAAATACATCATGACTTTTATTGATGATTACACTAGAATGTGTTGGGTGTACTTGTTGAAAGATAAATCACAAGCTTTTGAAGCTTTTAAAAAATTTCATGTATGGATTCAAAATGAAGCTCAGTCTCATATTGAATCTCTTCACACTGATAATGGAAGAGAATATACATCTAATGAATTTGAAATATACCTTCTTCAACATGGGGTCAAACATCAAACCACAGTTCCATACAATCCCCAATAGAATGGTGTAGCTGAACGAATGAACAAGACAATCCTAAATATGGTTCGTTCTATGATGTTTTTCAAGAATGTTAAATTGATGTTTTGGGTTGATGCAATTCTATGTGCAGTTTATATCAAAAACAAGTGTCCATATCATGCTCTTAAAAACATGACTCCATATGAAATGTGGTATGGCCACATTCCTTCGGTAAGGCATCTAAGGGTCTTTGGTTTCACCTGCTATGCATTGATTCCTAAGGAGAAAAGAAGAAAGGTTGATGCAATGAGTCAGAAGTGCATTTTCTTGGGGTACTCAAATACGACCAAGGGGTATCGTCTTTACGATGAGACAAACAAGAAATTCATCCTTTCTAGAGATGTGATCTCTCTTGAATCCACCAAGAAAGACAAAACTATTGAGAGGCAGCTTAATCATCTGGACAAATTCACTCTTGTAAAGACATATCATGAATTTGATGATGAGATTCAACATTTTGAAGGGGGAATTCCTATCTTGGGTCAATCTATGGAATCTCCTTTTGAAGCACCATCTTCCCCTCATGAAGAAGTTCCTGCCACTTCATTAGAACCTGAAGTTCAGTTAGATGATGTGATTGAGAGGATTGAAAAGCCGAGGCTTGATGAGAACTCAACACCATCTCAATCATTTGAACAACCTGGACCATTTAAAAAAGGTCCACCAAAATGGCTCACAAAAACACTTGAAAGTGTTCATCTTGATGAGGTCAGAAAGACATGAACCAGATAGTCCTCGAAACGAGATGAAGGTAATGTAGATAATTCAAAATTAGGTGATGCAGATGACATGTATGTTTCATATGATTGCGAGTTGAATTTATCTACTAACCTTGAACCAAATTCCTTTAAAGAAGCAACTTCTCATGATGAATGGAAATAATCCATGTAGAAGGAATGTGATGCTCTCATCAAGAATGGGACATGGAAGATGGTGGACCCTCCATATGGAACCAAACTGATTCACTGCAAGTGGATATTCAAGAACAAGTATAGCTCAGATGACTCACTTTACAAGCACAAAGCAAGGCTCGTGGAAAAATAATTTGCATAGAAAGGAGGTGTTTATTATGAGGAGACTTTTTTCCCCACAACAAAATGGGCTACCATCCACACTCTATTTTCCATGGCAACACAAAATGGATAGAAAATTCATCAAATGGATGTGAAGACTACTTTATTGAATGGAGACTTGAAAGAGAATGTGTCCATGTCTCAACCAGAAGGCTTTGTTATGAAGGGACAAGAACATAAGGTATGCAAACTCATCAAATCCTTATATGGATTGAAACAAGCATTGTGAGCATGGTATGAAAAATTAATTGAGCATCTTCCAAAATTGAATTTCAAACATTTCAATCTTGACGATGCAAATTTGTTTGTTAATAAATTTGGAAAAACTGTTGTGTATCTTGTAGTATATGTAGATAATCCATTCTTAATAGGGAACACTGAGAACTACATTGCATCCATAAAGAAAGAGTTGAAGAAAGGCTTCAAGATGATATATTTGGGACATCTTCACTACTATTTGGGAATTGAAGTGATACAAAATCCAAAGTACATATTCATCTCCTAGAAGAAGTACATTGGAGAATTGTTAAACAAGTTTGGCATGGTTGAATGCAATCATGTTTCTACTCCAATGGAACATAATTTGAAACTCACATTAAAAGAAGGGAATGAATTTGAGGATGCAACTGAGGATGCAACTAAGTATAGACAACTTGTGGGAAGTCTTATCTATCTTACCACCACCAGATGAGACATTTCATTTGTTGTTGGGATTCTTTCCAGGTTCATGTAAAAGCCTTGCGAAGGACATTGGTCTGCTGCAAAAAGAGTCTTGAAATACTTGAAAGGAATTCAATATTTTAGACTCAGGTACTCTAAGGTGGATTACTTCAACATGATAGGATATTCTGATTCTTACTTTGACAGAGATAAGGAAAATGGTGTATCAAATTCAGGCTATCTCACGAGTCTTGGATCAACAATTGTCTCCTGGTGATCACACAAAAATTTAGTTCCAACAAATTCCACAACAGAGGAAGAATATGTGGTAGCTGCAGAAGAGACGAAGGAAATTGTGTGGCTGAGGAAAATACTTGAAGATTTGCAGGATAAACAAGTAAATTCTACTCCTCTTCTAGTTGAAAATACTTTTGTAATCAAGTTGGCCAAGAATCCCAGATTCCATGATCGAATCAAGCACATTAACACAAAGTATCATATGATTCGATATCATATAGAGGAAAAGACTATTAACCTAAGACATTGTTCTACAAATGAGAAAATTGCAGACATATTCACCAAAGTGTTTGGAAGAGAAGAAATTGAGAAGTTCGGAATGATGCTTGGACTCACACACACCCCTTCAGATTAAGGGGAGGAATATTGGACATGTAATCCTTGGGATTGGATTACTTGTAACATTACTTATAAATATGAAGAGTCGTAGGTGATAGGAAGGATCACATGTTGGGGAAGACCAACCATCAATATTCTATGTATTTATTAACCTACAAGCTAATGCAAAACACATCAAAGTGTGGAGTTACTTTTCTACCCACTCCTGGCCTGACACATGTTAATGGATTTTTTAGTGGTCCAATACTTGTGTAATTGTAGATTTGATTTTCATCCATCTATTTCTTCATGGTTTTGTAATTTCCAACACTCGTATGTATCAATAATTTGACATAATTTAAGGTTGCAATTGTTGTGACTTAACATTTTTTTAACAAGAACTAGAAAATTGTATTATCAAATGGCTGGAGTAGAACTGATAACACTAAAAATACATATATAAAGTATGCTTGATTCATACTTAACAAGTTTGTCCAAAGGATTATTCATAATTTACTAATGTCATTTGAAAAAGTTTTCAAAACATATGTGTTGCTATAGATTTTGAAAAAGACTACTAAGATAATAATTTCTTTGAAAAACATATACTAGAGAAAGGAGTGATGATTTGCTGCTGCACCAAGTCCATCATTGTTAAATGCTAGTTCTTGTTTTGCAATGTCTGTGGCTTCTATTATTTGAATTACTATGTTCTCATCCTTTTTGTTCCCTTGTTCCGAGATTTGCTAATTGGAGGCCATTGGAAGAGCATCCTTATTCATTTCTTTCACCACGTGCTTGAGACTGTTACAATCTGTCTCCAATATTACTAAATGTTGCTTGACCTTCATGAGGGTGTTCATGCTTTTTGTGAATTGTGCCATGCATTGCTGCTCAAATTACCTAAATTTTGAGATAAGAGAAGATACAAGTTCTATTTCCTTGGATCATCTCCTTATGAGTTCTTGTAATTCTTCTAAACTCCATTAAATATTGAGGCTCCATAATAAAAAGGCAGACTGGTAACATGTCCACTCTATGCACAAAAGTTGTATAAAATCCCAAGATAAAAAAGGAAAACATATTCCTAACTAACAAATGATCCCTTGAGGTTGAGAAAGGGATGAAAATTTTGACCTTTCCCTTAAAGAAGGGGATTATGTTCCAAAGAAGTATGCATAGGGTCCCTAATCCAGGGTGGAGCATACATTGAGAAGAAGTGAAACCAAGAAACAAAGATGAAACCATGAGATAATAAAGCTCGAAAGTATCTAATATCCCAAAACTAGGGTGCCAAAGCCAATGACATAGATCCATGCTTTTGAAAGTAATAGTTATAAAGGGGCTTAAACCCGATGATACCAAAGAGAGAAATACCAACAGAAACATAACCATTCTTGAAGAGGATAAATTGAGAGAAGGCCAGAGATAAAAACAACAAACTAAAGACCAGTCCATAGAGAAACAAACATGAAAACTCGATGATATTCAACCTGAATGAACTGCAGTTGAGTACTATTCCAACATGATGGATTAATTCCATAACTTTGAAACCAAATGCTCTCATAACCTCAAGTGTGTGCAATGTGATGAGGAGTTTCTTCATGTTAATACTATGTCTTGACGGTTGTGCTTTCACATGGGTAACACCTATTGATTAATATTCCTTAATTGGTCATTTAAACAAGGATTAAGGTATAAAATGGGTAGATTGATGACCATTTACCCATAATACCCCCATTTTGAATCTAATTTCCTTATTGGCCATTGCATCTTCTTGTTTATTATTGTTGCGAAGGACTTGGTAATATTTTATTTCCCGATTCTTTGAGGCTTCATATTGCACTCTAGCAAGAATTGAGTTCAATCTATAATATTCTTGGATTTTTTGGATCATGGCCTTGATAAGTATAGTGGAGTCTCCTACTACAATTAATCAAGAACTTCTCCTTTCCATTGTTAGTCTTAACCCTTGAAATAATGAGTAAGCTTCTACTTGGTTGTTAGATATAATTTCTAACCCCCAAGCATATGACAATTCCACTAATCCTCCAGGATCGAAAAGAACCCCCCCCACAAGTCCTGCCACCCTGAAGTGATTTAACATTTAAATTGGAGAAGTTGAGGTAGATTTGATACTGTATGTACATCTGTCATAAGTGATTTTAAGATCTACTTTATGCATGATAAGATTTCCCTCGAGGGTTGAAACTTATTGGCACACTTTATCCTTTCTCTTGAATTTCCCAGTGGATTGGGGTTGTTATGAGTTGAAGTATTGGCAACTGTTGCTTCTATTTTGTTTATATTTCATAATGGCCATAAGGCTGAAATTTATAGGGTTAAGATCCGGGAAACCTCTAGTTTAGAGGTGAAATTTATGTTTTGCATGAAAAGTCACATTTGAGAAATTTCTACAATCATGATGAGCAATGCCAAATGACCATGTTCACTTTGCTATACCCAAATCCTAGTCTATATTCAAGGATATGAGGGAAATGAGACTAGATGTGAGTAATTTTTTTTATAGAGGGCCAAATTATTTTAGATTAGTAACACACATTTATCAAGTTCCAAATTATTTCATTGGTTAGATAGCATGAAAAAAATTCCCCAAATGAAAAGTAGTAACTTTTGTCTCATAATGCACACATATGTAGTTTCCCATTTGTTAAGTTTCTTAGACTAATTAAGGATGACATTGGAAAAATATATAATTATGACCAACAAAGAAAAGCACATACAAGATGTACTCAAAGAGATGAAGGTAGATAATCCCTCACAAATGTTGTTGTACATGTGAATGTATTTCAACTCTTTATAGAACATAAATCATTTCTCCTTAGGAGTCACTTTGTGTTTTCATGTGACCATGCAAATATTTAATAATTAGAAATGGAAAAAAATTACACAATTTATGATCTATAAACTGCCATGGATATTCCACTGGAATAGTTCGTCACAACAGATCTGATAAATGAAATTGAAATCTACACTATGAAGGTTAAACTCCTTTAGATTCCAGAATATTTAGTTACTAATTTTCTACTTATGGATGGAATAGATAAAATGCTGAAAACAAAGAACAATAAAATACAATCACACACCATCCACAAAATAACAAAAAAAATTGCTCTGGGAAACTCTTATGGGAGAAAACCTAGCTAGAAGGTGAAACAACTCTGCTCTCTTTTCTCTAGTATGGAAATAATGCAAGTACAAAGGAGAAGGAACTCCCTATGGAGTTACCTGAGACTTGTGTCCTGTTAGGATGCTACAAGATACTAACCCCCTCTATTATGATTTCTAATTTCCCACTCCTAGTTGTTTTGGTCTTCTATGGAACATAATACAATAACATAGAATGGAACCCCTTCTTCTCCTAGTGACCCAGTATTTGACATAACCCGATAGCAATCTAGGGGTAGTTTTTTACTTCCCTAAACCTCAAATGTGATAGGGTTTTGGACCTTATAGAATCTTCTTGAAATTACATATGTGGATAGCCCCATATGCATGAGTAATGGGGGCTGATGTGGCATCCTCTCGTACCATGGTGGTCAACATGGTAGGTCAAATTGCGAGAGGCATAACTTTTGCATACAAGTTTCGATTGAAAATATTTTTGCATTGTTAGAAACGTTTCAATGTATAGAATAGAGTCACGGGGTCCTAACTATGTTGGGAAAGTTTTAAACCACAAAAAATGTTGTTTGATGCCTCAAAATGGCTTTGGACCTCAATTTTCCAAATTGGGACTTGCCACTAAAATGACCCTCCAAGTTGATTCCTCCAATTTTGTCCACTCTGAAAGCATCAAGATAGATGAAAAATAATATAATGATCCAATATGATACCTCCTCATTTAGGGATGCTTTTGGTCCCCAAAATCTTTATTGAATGAGGTGAGGAAATTTTTCCTCTACCTTCTCCCTGGAGTACCACTTTGCTTTGCCTGGAAGTTGTCTTTTCATCCCAACTTGCCAAAGGTCATGCTGCCCCTGTCTTGTAGCTTTGGATCACTTCTACAAAATTGTGTCCTCTGCCAACTYTGCCYGAGCATCTGGTGCTAAATCCTCTATGGAAGATAGGACCTGCTCCTCCTCTTGATCCAACATGGAGGGCTCAATGAGTTTGAGATTCTCCACATTCACCACTGAGTAAATGCACATGTATGGGGGTAGACTGAGTCTATAGTCATTATCTCCCACCTTTTCCAATACCTCAAAATGACCATACCACAAAGCCTTGATATTCTTACCATGACCCTATAGTCTTTCCTTATTCAACTGTAACCATACTCTGTCTCCCACTTGAAACATTCTCTCTGTTCTGTGTTGGTCACTTCTAGCCTTGTACTTTTCCCGTGACTTCTTCAACATCTCTTGTACTTGCAAATGGATCTTCTCGATCTTCTCAACAATGTTTTCTACTTTTAATGCATCCCCTATGAGGTTCTCCCTCACTCCTCCTTGCTATCCATACACAACATCTAAGGGTGAAGGTGGCAAATATCCAAAGCAAGTTTCAAAAAGTGACTTACTAGTAGAAAGTGTGGACTGCTCTGTTATAAGAGTGTTGTATATAGATTATATTTTTATCCCAAGTCTTCAAATGATTCTGATTATAACCCCTCAAAAGCTGCACCAAAGTCCTGTTGAATACTTTTGTTTTCCCGTTTGTATGTGGATGGAATGTCGTAGATCTCTTGATCTTAGTGTCCATATTCTCCCACAATGTAGTCCGAAAGGCACTGCGAAATACTGTGTCCCTGTCCAAGATGATACTCCTTGGTATCCTAAAATGCACCCATACCTGTTCAAAAAATTTGTTTGCTGCTTCTTGTCCATTGATGTTTTTTTTACAAGGCATGAAAATGCACATTTTGCTGAACCTATCAACTAACACAAATAAATAGTCATGTCCCTTCTTGGTTGTTGGTAAACCTCCCACAAAATCCATAGAAAAACTTTCCCAAGTTCAAGTGGGTACAGGTAAGGGATGGTATAGACATTTCTTCTTGTTATTGAACTTTCTGTTACAACAAAGTATACATCCTCTAATATACTGTGCTACATCTTCTTTCATTTTGGTCCAATACACATACCTCTGTAAGTTGGAAACTGTCTTCCTAATGCCAAAATGTCTTGCAAACTTGGAGGTGTGAGCCTCTCCGATAAGCTACAATCATTCACCTTTAGGAATAGAGAGATTTTCGAGCTTGTAGAGTAAACCATTCTGGAAATGATAGTCAACCTTGCCGTCACCTTCTTCTATATGAATTTGTCCTTGTAGCTGCTGAAACACCTCCTTGAAGTCCTCATCTTCTGTGTATGCCTCTTTGTATGCATCATGGGTAAAAAGATCCATGTGCACCAGAGTTCCCAAAGCTTTAATCTTTGATGTGGGTGGCCGTGAAAGCATGTCCGCCAACTTGTTTGTGCTACCCTTCTTATACTTTATGACCAAATGAAATTGTTGTAAGAATCCAATCCACTTGTAGTACCTAGTTTTCTATAACTTTGGGCATGCAAATACTAAAGTAGCTCTAATTTCCCACTCTTGGTTGTTCTGGTCTACTATGAAACAAAATACAATAACATAGAATGGAACCCCTTGTCCTCTTAGTGGCATGGTATTTAACATAGCCTGATATCCATCTAGGGGTAGGTTTTTGACTTCCTCAACCCTCAAATGTGATAGGGTTTTGGACCTTCTAGAATATTATTGAAATTACATACGTGGCTAGCTCCATATGTGTGAGTAATGGGGGCTGACGTGGCATCCTCTCGTACCATGGTGTTCAACATGGTAGGTCAACTTGCAAGAGACATAACTTTTGCACACGAGCTTCGATAGACACAATTTTTGCACCGTTGGGAAGGTGTCATTGTGTAGAATATCATCACAAGGTTGAAGTTGCATGGGAAAAGTTTAACCCCAAAAAATTCCATTTGATGCCTCCAAATGGCTCCGAAAGGTTCTATACCCGAATTTTTCAAACTGAGACCTGCCACTGAAATGACCCTGCAAGCGGATTCCTCCAATGTTTTTCACTCTAAAAGCATTGAGATATATGAAGAATAATATAATGATCCAATCCAAATCAATTTCATATCTAATACAAAAACTTATCACAAAACCAACCCAAATATTGATTATTATATACTAACTAAAACTCTAATTACATGTCAAAATATAAGAAAGACTTATCACAAAATCAACACAAATATTGATTTTTATATACTAACTAAAACTCTAATGGCATGTAAAAATATAATAAAGTTTGTATAAATAAGTATGTTTTCCATTTGAAATAACACAAATATTGTTTATTATATACTAACTAAAACTCTAATGGTATGTAAAAATATAAGAAAGTTTGTATAAATAAATATGTTTTCCATTTGAAATAGTGGAGTTAAGAACCAACATTAACATGCGATACTTATACTTGTTCCTGGATGAGAATGATTCCCTCAATCCCAAACCTAACATGCGATACTTATACTTGTTGCTATACTTATACTTGTTCCTGGATGAGAATGATTCCCTCAATCCCAAACCTTTTTATAAATCAAGCACAATGATGATATTTATATATAATAAAACCTAGAAGTACATATCAAGGAAGGGATGTAGAGTTTTTCAAATTTAAGACTCTCATTGTACAAGTTATATGATTATAATAAAATAAAACACAATGTCAACTTTCACGTATGGGTAAAATAAGAATCTCATAAATAACTAGTTACTAGTTTTATGAACATATTTCCTCTGGTTGGCTTGCATTTCCTTCAATTAAAAAAAAACAAAAAAACAAACTAACAATTTATAATTTATAAAGATGCTTATTGTCAATATAATCTTGATCATATCCTCAACTATACTAAAAATATCAACGAATTAGTGCATAATCTATGTTTTTGATACCATGCGTGTATGAGTCCACTTGGGGAAATTTTTCGTGGATTTTTTTTTAAACACGAGAAAATGCAATATACCTTTTATATATATATATATATAATCACATTAGTTAACACCATAATGCTATGTAGTGATATAAGAACACTTATTAATTAATTATAAAAATCACACATATTCTCAAAAGACATGACTACCACCCATGCTCGTGAATTGATATGCACCATGATATTAAAAAAAATTCATCATTTACTCATTAATTAGTATCATATATACACACATACTATGCACTAAAAATGTTACATTCGTGTCCATGCATTGTGTGCAATTGCAGTATGAACAATTAGGTTAATACCAATGGGTATTAGAGCCATCGTGTTGTAGAATACGCTGCATTACCTAATGACAACATGAGCACCTATCGTGTGGGAATTACACATGATAATCAATTATCAAGTTGTTGTGAAGTTACAAGTTTTTGTTTGAAGACTACTCTAAATACAGTTTGATAAAATAGAGCAATATAACGCCAATGATTAAAGTAAAATTAACCAAATAAAACAAAGAAAGAAAATATGTTATAAACTCACTAAAAGATGACATTTACATCAATAAAAATAAAAATACAAGTATAACATTGCTAAAAACAAATGTTATAACTATTATGTTGATAGTGGTATAAGGAAATGCATCAACATGCAACTCTTACTCTACAAGCCATGGGGAACAAATTCTACCTCCACTAGTGGTTTGGTAGGGCTCCTTTAAGACATTTACGAATACAAAAAAATGAAGTCCTTAGTTTTATTGGAGAAAATTTCCGAGAAGGTACGATATGGGTAAATAAAATGGAACATTACTTCGAAATGTACCATATTTATAATAAGGATGAAAATATTAGAGAAACATCGATGTACTTAGAGAAATCTACATATTATTGGTTCCTATTATGGAACTCTAAATTTTAGGGCACATTGTTATTGTGCGATGCTTTCAAGAGAACTTTTTTTAGAACATTCAAGGATATAGATGATGAAGAAATATTCTCAAAACTTATTAGTTGATGACAAATAGGGACAATCGAAGAATATGATCATGAGTTTTAAGTACTTGCAATTTGTGTCCCAAGGTTATTAGAAAGCCAATTATTATAGATTTATATATTAGGCTTACGACGAAATATAAGAGATGAACTCAAATTAATGGACCTTAAAGATGCAAAGGAACAAGATGAAAGGCTAGAATGATAAAAGATAAAAGCAAGGGGCAATGAAAAGTTTCGTTATTTGAAAATGAAAAAGGATAGATTCCCCACCTTGATGTAACACAATATTTGAAAAAAAAAAGTGTTATAAGTGTTGGGAAAATTGGACCCCATAGAATAATTGTGAAGCAAAAAACAATGTTATTACAAGGTCGAGGATGGTACAAAAGTAAAGGTTAGTGCAATAGACAAGGAAACAAAAGCGAGAAGTGAAAAATCTAGCTTGGAAATGTCTCTCGAAGCTATGGAAGCAAACTCTCAAAGTAGAGCATTGAACTCACTAGGATGTGAGAGAATTAACCCTAATATATCACTAGTAACCTTGACAAGGAAATTACAACCAAGAACCTTGAAATTTAGAGGGAGACTGAAAAATAATAATGTTATCATATTGGTAAACTTTGGTAGTACGTATAACTCCATTGATGTCAATATGGTAAAAAAAATAAATCTCTTTGTTTATCCCACAAAATATCTCTTGGTCGTGATAGTAAATGGTTAGTAGATTATAGGAATAGTGAAATTCCATAAAGTTTTTTACAAACACAAAATTTTGAATTAGAAACCTGACTTTATCCTCTTCCTCTTAGTGGAATGGATGTATTTTTAGGTGTGGAATAGATGATGAAGTTAGGAACATATACTAATCCGTAATCGAGGGACCTATGGCCCACTCCCTTCACCAACACAAATACCTGTGCATACTTATAATTTTTTTCTCTATCTCAGTTCTATCTCTGAGTCTTTGCATATGTTTCTCTGTCTTCTAGAGGATACCAAGCCTCAATCCTCTTCCCCACACAATTCTCTATGTAATGATATGGATACCACAAAACTTATTCTTGGATGTGACCTGCACACATCAACAACCATTTGAAGGGAGCCCTAAGAAACCCAACAACTTTGCAGTTCTAGTGAAGCTAGTAAGAGCATAACACATATTACAAAACTAGATTGTTTCACATAGTTTGCAAGGTTGGTATGTTAAGAAGAAATAATGGATTAATTCCTTTGAATTCCACGACTCCAATGCAACAACCTTCTCAGGTTTTCAATGATCCTGTAGCTAATTATATGGAGGATTTTACCCGTTAAACTTTGCATCCATTGAAAAACCATGAATTTGAAGATGGAGGAGATGACAAGTTAGTGTCAGAATCAACCATGTCTTTCGTGCCAACAAAGGTTTTATTGGAGCAATCTTATGCAGATTCTTAGTCCTTTTATGACAATTATCAGTTAAGTTTTTATGAAAACAAAAGAGCAATGGGAGGGCTGATACAAAGTCTTATCAGTTCACATATTTTTGAGGATCCTTTTGCAGTGTTCTTGGAGTTAGTAAGTGAGCTCAAACTTTCAGACTTTTTAGTTTTTGTCAATATTGAGTTTGACTACAAGTTTTTATTTGAGTTGTCATTAAGCAAGTATTGCATTTTGTTCATGAATAAAGATATGCAAGAAAATCAAATAGTGGATAAAGTGCTTATACGGTTGCACTAGATCTTTGACTTCACTTGATTAACAACTCATGGATCGGTTAGAGTGGGTAGGTGTGTGAATAAGCTCAACACTCTGAGAATCTTTTTCAGTAGTGATTTTTCATTTCAGTTTTTAATTTACAACATTGTTTTCAGATTCCACTATACAATTTGAAGAGTGGGTTTGGTTTCAGTTGGAGAAGGACACAAGTCAATTTGCAGGTCAGGAACAACCTGATGGATGAAGGCACCTAGTCATCAGGTTCTTTGTTACCTCACAAGGAGGAAAACATCCCCATTGGAGCCAATGTTAGTGTCATATAATTTTCTCAAGGGTCAAACTCTGAATCAGGTGTTTGATATATATTAGGATGTTGAAGAAAATGATGTTTTAAAGGGTAATGAAGTCATCCTAGGGTTGTTTATCATCATATAAAGTTTCAAAATATCAATCAATGACCTTCAACCATCAATCAAAGCCAAACAATAGAAGAAAATATCAAAAGGAACCTCGCTCCACAAGTTCGCTACGCAAGTTCATTGTGCAAGTTCGCTACACAAGTTCTGAAAATGACTGTTTTTGTAGTCAACTTCAAACTCAGTGTCTAACCAAATGAAAATGAATGTTTGAAAAATCAAAGAGTATTTTTTCAAGAACAATCCTATTCACAAAAACCTCTCTCAGTTTCTTCACAGGGGTCATATTTTTGAATATTTGAAGGGATCTTTTCAGCCTATTTTTTAGATTTAAAAATGTAATGATTTCATGTTTTAGTTATTATCTTTGGGCGCATATCTTGAGAAGGTGGAGAAGAATTTTTGAAAACTAAAAGAATTTTTTTCAAGCACGAGCCCATTCACAAAAACCACCCTCAGTTTCTTCATAGGTGTCATGGTTTGGAAGATTCAAATGAGTATTTACAACCTATTTTTTAGATTTAAACATTTAATGATTTCCTATTTTAGTCATTATCTTTGGGCACAAATATCGAGACGTTGGAGAAGAATTTTCGAAAACTGAAAGAGGTTTTTCTCAATAACGGGTTCATATAGAAAAAAATATTTCATTGTTTTAACATCTATCATGATTCGAGAGATACGATGTTATTGTGACCCCTATTTTCCAGAAAATTGATTCCTATTTCCTAGCAGGCAATTCTAAATGTGTTGCTATAATTTTGTAACCAGATCCAACTTTGGGAAGTAGTTGAGCTCGACCTACTAAGCTTGGGGAAGAGTCTTTTCTATATATATTTGTAAATTTTATTTACTAAAGGGAGTTGGCGAAAAATGTAGATGATACATCTCTTTGAGCACTTGTGTAATTTTGAGTTTTAATGGAATATCAATCAGAAGTCTAGAATTACTCTTACCAGAGATTCTTGTGTGGAAGATTTTGAGTTTTGTGTCCTCTTTGTATTTATGTATATGTTTTCTGTCATGTTTCTCCATTTGATGTTAAATTTCTTCAGTATTTAGCATCAATTTTATGATTACATAATTCATTTACTATGCTCTGTTTTCATATTTGCTAAGTACTTTCATATGTTTTCCTCTGAAATGATTTGGAATTCATCGTGTGACTGATGCTCCAAAGTCATTTGGTTCTATATTTCTATCCCTCACCCATGCTACGAAAATTTGAATAGCTCAAAACATATACTATCTTGCCTCTGCTTCCTTGAGAATTCCACCACCAGTCACTGATAGTTCCCATTGCACTAAATTTGACTCCATGCCCAATGAATTATTTTTCACCTCTGTCATCAAACACATATTAAAACCTTATTTCAATTTCATATCTGACCACTAAGCCTAATATACAATGATAAATCCCTCTTTGGTTTGGAAAGGCCAGATTCCAAGCCCAAAGTGGTATGTGGTTACCTTTGTATTTTTCCTCCCGCATCCAAGGGAAATTACAGAGTGATAACACACTACAAAACATTGTTGTTGTTACACCACCAATCAACATTGTTGTTAAACTATTGGTCACCTTTGTTGCTACACCACTAGCTCACCATTATTGTTACACCGATATTTCTCAATGTTGCTATACCGATACCAATGTTGTGGCTCGAATGAGATGGTGTCGTCAAAAGAAAAAAACAAAAAGCTAGGATCTCCTCACAAGTTTGGTTGCTGTAATGACCAAGGTGTCTTGAATTCATTATTTTTATATCCATTTTCACCAATTGCAATAGTTTACATGGATGTCTTGTAATGGATTATAATCGTATCATATTTTAAGCCAACTATTGGGATCAAATGCTTGTTCGAGTCAATAAGTTGGAACAACCTAAGAATCATAGATTCTCATGGTTGTCCATGAATCCATTTTCTAAGGATAAATATTTGTAAAATGTATAAGTATCCTACCCTACTCGAGAGGCAAAACAAGAATGATATAGAGATTTTATATTGCAATGTTGCTACACTATAAACCAGTTCTTGTTTAAAAAAGAAAGTTGTTTGAGTTTTCCACTTTTGTTTCTTGGTGAATGAATATCTAGTCAGAGTAGTCACTATTTGTTTTCCCATTGCCTCTTCTAAGAAGGTAGGCCCCCCTCCTTAGCCAGGTACCGTTGTATCTTAGCAGGATTTAGTTGTTTTATGATTAATTTATGTCTTCCAGTTTTGCATGCAATTGCAATTACCATTTTACTGTTGCAACTTCAGACAATTGAGATTTTTGTTCCATCATTTCCTTCCTTCACTTTCATATATAAAAAATTACCATTTTATGTTATTCAATTAAGTAATTGTTGATAAGATTCAATGTAGGGGAATGCTCAGTTGTAACTAGTTTTGATTGCATTAAAGATTGTCATAGTTTAAGACATGACCCCGAACTAGTTTATTCTGTCATGATTTGTCTTGAGTCTGGTGCTCATATAATTACAATTTGAGAGTTTGATAAATAAATATTGATGAGGTCACCTTATAGATATTTTCCTTTCTCCACAAGAATGATTTCTTTCTATAGTCATTTTTAACAACAACTAGTTTATTTCATTTCCTGCAATTAGAATTAAATTAATTTAATTTCATTAGTAGATTAATTATTTCCTTTTTGCAAAATAATTTCATTTCATAGAATTGTCATTTATTCCGAGTTAATTAGTCTGCACGTGAGGTTGTTTCCTTTCCAGTTGAATTAAGTTATTTCCTTTTGCAACTAGGTTGATTTATTGCAAGTTTATCGTTTGAGCATTTAGTTCTGGTGAACTTGTTAAAAATTATTCGAAGAATCCTTCTTCGTAATCATCATTCTCGTTCATGTTGGAATGTAGTTCAATACCGAGAGNGGGGGGTGAATCAATATTGATAACTTTTAACAATTTTTAAATAATTATTTATTAACTTTATTGATTAGCAAGAAACTTTAGTAAATAACATTAATAAGTATAAACTTTAAATTACAAAGTACAAGTTTTATATGAATATTTATTTAGAGCACCAACTCTAGGAGACAACAATCCCCTTGTTTAGGGCACCAACCCTAGGAAGCGCCAAATCCCTTTTTTTTCCAGGGATCCAACCCTAGGAAGCACCAACTCCCTTGATTTAGGGCACCAACCCTAGGAAGCACCATCTCCCAGGTTTTAGGGATCCAACCCTAGGAAGCACCAACTCCCTTTAGGGCACCAACCCTAGGAAGCACCAAATCCCTATTTTAAACTTTAATTAGCAAAGAATACTAATCCTTCCTTTCTCCTCCCTTCCACCCTCACTTCATAAGTATGTTTGTCTTTCTTCCTTGGAATCTAAAATTGCTTCTGATCTTCTGATGTAGACCACATAGACACTTTATTTTAACAACAATTTATGGTTTATATAGTATTTTAGTAGGTATAAGATTGAACCATTATGTCTTTTGACAATGAACCATTGCAACTCTTCATTTGATTTTAACAATAATGTTGATAATAACTTTTTAAAATTAAAGACTTCAAGTCCTTTATATTTTATCCCTTCATGGGCAAGCAGGATCATGTAGCGACAATGGAATGGTTGTGTGCCAATCTTTTCAAATTGTTCCACAAACCTTTAAAGTGGTACAAAATTCAAATTTTGCACATGTGCTTCCTTCAATCCACTTTTCTTGTGACCGGGGGATCAAAACCATGGGATTATCCACTCTAAGTGATGTTCCTTTAGCACTTTTCTCTTTATTATTCTACACAGGACCTCGTTCCAAAATGTTCGTAGGCTTGTTTACTTCTAGGCCCTTTGCACCTCTAATAAACCCCTTTACCTTATCATGAGACTGGTGCTGGAACCAGGTCCTCTGGACTTCAACATTCTTTCATTCTTCTGGAGTAATACTTCTCGAAGTACACTTCGCCAAAGTACTTATATTATCTCCACTAGTAGATCGAATAGTTGAGATTTAATCTCCGGTTGACTGGACGATCCTGGCTCATCTGGAGTATTCAATGAAATCAACGATAACGACTTAATAAGGTGTTGAGATGGATAATCCTTATTTATTTTGGGACTTTGAAACTCTGAGAATCCAGGATACTACAACTCTGAATTTTTTCAACTCCTCCGAAGTTATACATGACGAAGTGATCATAAAGTGACAATGACCGCTTACCGTCAGTTAACACCTCCGCTTAAAATATCCTTCCACTAGCTTAATCCAATGGCTATGACTTATTAAAGTGTTGATATCGATGGTCCTTATTTATTTTTAGGATTCAACACTCTGAGACTTCATGATATTACAACTCTAAATTCAATCAACCCCTCCCAGAGTTATACCTGCCGAAGTGCTTACGCCATCCTTCCATTGCTTGATATAAGATTGAGAAAAGTCTCGAAGGGATCTTAGATCGATGGTCTGCATGATTGCGTTACTCCGAGACTTTGAGATATTGTGGCTTACCCTGTCCTTCCACTATACTCAATCAAAAGGTCAAGAATTCACCCAAAGTTTCTCCTTGATCTAACGATTATGTGGATTTTGGGGCTTCGACACTTCGTAGCTTCGTACCTCTTCCTTATCTTCAATAGTCGTCGAAGTGGTGAAGTTTCAGAGTCTTGAACCTTTATAAATTTCCACTAGACTTTGATCGACGAACTAAGTTAATTCGTGGTTTCGGCCTTCAGGGATTCCACCTGTTTCAAACTTATTTATCCACTGAATAATCAATGCCGAATGACCATAGAACTAATCAAACTAGTCGAATGGCTGAGGTTTTAATGGTTCGATTGGACGGCTCTGGTTATACATGGAATTTCTCAACTAGATCTGACGACTCTCATTTATCTGCCTTATCCCGAAGCTTTATTGACCTGGGATCAATGTCCTTCAGAGGTTTTATTCCTATGAGACTCCTTTGATTTTACACTTGGATTCCAAATAAACCGTGATCTTGATCTGTGCCTTCGGTCAACGATCGATGGTTGTCATATCTCCCAACTGTAAAGAAGTTTCCTCACAGTTCTGAAGGTTTTTCTATAGTTGATCTGTTGGGAATTCGATCCCAATAACACTTCCTTAAGGTGATCCTTTTCCTAAGCTTTCCTTTGACCTTTCCAAAGGTATTAACACTGCACACTCTAATTCTGTGCAACTTGTTAGCACTCTGTAATTTCCCAAGGCTATGAAGGAAACCCAGAGGTAACCACAAAACCACTTTGGAATCTGGGATCTAGCCCTGCCAACTTCAGAGAGGGATATCTCTATAGGATTTAGCTATGTTCTTCTGAATAATATTAGGCTAGCTATTATGGTTCAGGTTTTGTATTTTAGAATTTAATTGGGTTGAAACAAGGGAGATAAGCCATTGGGAAATGGAGTCATTGGCTTAGTTCAATCAAGGCAGGTTCTATAGGAAACCCTACAGGGAAGGATATTCACCTTTGTTGGATTCTTAAGGTTGATAAGTGTTTTGAAAGAAAAGGTGAGGGGATCAGATTATACCATAGAAATTAAGAATTCTGGACATAACCCTCAAGCAGAAAACATTGAAATTATTCAAATCCAGAATCATAGTGTACATAAAAAAAATTATGTTCTTCATTTTTCTATTGAATAATTCAGAATATATGGATAACATAAGAATAACAGTGAAAACATGGATACAAAGACAGATGCACTTCACCAACATAAGTGACACGAGAATCCTGTAATTGCTGCAACTGTATTACTGAAGTTTGATCAAAGGAGGCCCTGTGAGCTGCTTTACATCAATGAGTATTTTTTTTCCATTGTCGCCCCCCCGTGTTTATTATGAATGAAACAATATATAGAATAAAATCTCTCCTAAACTGTTACAATAATTCTGGAATAAAATCCTGAATAACAACTAAAAATAAAATACTATCTCCAAATTATCTGCTGGAAATTTGCAAAATGATCCTCAATCTGCTGATCTTCTGCTGCTAGGTGTCTTAGATTTATCTTCATGCCCTTGATGTCTGGAAAAAGGTTGAGGCTGTCTTCAAAAAATCAGTTAACTTCCTTCTCAAATCCGATTACTCCGCCATCTGTCCTTTTGAGCTCTATTTCTGTCATTTTCGCCTTTGAATTATTCATTTTGTCACAAAATATTTGGGAAAAATAATAATAAAATTTCCAAATATTTTGATTAAATCCTTAAATGAATTTCATGATTTAGAATTTCAACATATTCATTTAAATGATTTGATAAACCATCTTGTTTTCCAAATCCATGGTTTGTTTTCCAAATCCATGGCTTAACAAAACCATGTGTTGTTTTGTCTAGTTGGTAAAGTATTTTCACTTTTCCCTTTTACCCATGCAAACTTATTTCACATCTATAAATCTCCTTTTACTTTCACCATGTAAATTCTACTTGTAAATTTCCTTTTACTCCTGTAAATCTTTGGATGGATTTTCAAAACCATGTGTTGTTTCACCTGCAATTGTAAATTTAAATTCACATGTACCGGTAAAATATTTTTACACCCGTAACTCTTGTTTTACTTAGCCTCCTATTCGTAAAACTCATTTACATTAATTGCTCAGCCTCCCATCCATAAAAATATTTCATAAATGCATGAAATATTTCTTTATATATTTTCTGGCTCTGTAAAATTTTGTTTTCACTCATAACTCCATTTACTTTTACCTGTAGCTTCAAAAATATATTAACCTGTAGCTTCATTTCAAAAATATATCCATGCTTTTGAAGAACCCAAGATCTAACTCGAAAAAATTCAATTAATCCACGGAACCATTAACCTTCCCGACAATCAGTTTTAAATGTAATAGGGAAAATGGTTTTTGTGGGGGTAGGTAGGAAGTGGGTTAGGAGGAGGGGGGTCCGATTTAACAGGAGGGTGACAACTGGTAAAACATGGTAAGAGTGAAAACCACTTTTTGGACCCCCCCTTTTGGTTAAATGTTGGAGGGGATGGGGGGTCCGAAACATACTCATAACCATTGATGTGATTAATTCCCAGATCTTGAGGATTTTTTATTTGGGAATTTTAAAAATTAAGTGCGGGGTGGGCCATAGTCTTTGACTTTTGAATTTATGACTTTGGCTATCATAAAATAAATATTTTTCTAATGTTTTAGAGTTTGGATTTGTTATTTAATTTTGAAAATTAATTCAAAATAAATAATTTCTCACTTAGGATTTCTTTTCAGACTTCATCTTGTTTTGCCTTTTGATCTGAATGTCGGTTCGAGACACCAAATATACCATTGGAAAGATTCTTTTGAGAACTTTTCCATAAAAACACATTGAACTTGTTCTGAATTGAATTTATATGCAAAAATCTCTCCCAGTTCCAAACTGTGTTTGGGCCATCAGACTTTAAAAACTAATCACGGTGTGGATAAACACATTTTTTAGTCTATGACACCTAGTGATTCATAGGATAAATATTACCAACATATCCCCAAAATAGATAACTGAATAAACAAATTACCTATAGTTTATAGGACCCGAACAATGGCTCCATTTGAGGATGGAATCCTCCCAATGAGGTGCCAAAGAATCTGCGACACCAGTGCCTGATCCATGGGCTTGATCCCTTCACTGAACAATAAACCGAGCCACAATTTGAACTATCTTGTTGTTGATACAACCATCCCGAGAACTGAAATCTGAAAACACAATTGCAATTTGAAAACTAAAAACAACTCAAACTGCACACTGCTAAAAAGAGATGCTCAAAATGCTGAGATTATTCATACTCCTATCTACTCTAAGCTGTAAGACAACTGGTTGAATCAAGTGATATAAAAGATCCAATATATCCAATCAAGTAACCAATTCAACAACTTGACTCCTTGACCATGTTTAAACCACACCAGAAACGAACAATGTAATGACAATGGAAGTTGATGATGGATCAGGTCCTTACAGTAAAAACATGATTGAACAATTAAGCTGAAAATAACCTCCATATAGTTTGCTACATGATCAACAAAGAGACAATCTATTGGTTGATTCTCCAGGTATTCACTGAGCAGTTTAACATTGCTGAGCTTTCCAGTTGTATCCTCAATATTTGACCACAAATTCAACTGTTCAGTTTCAGTCTTATGTTTACAAGCAAAACCTTCATTAATCTGAAAATCAAAAGGCAATACAATATCCTCTTGTTTTGGCGAAGGGAGATTTTCAAAATATTGTTTCGGATCTTGGAAACTATAGGACTGAATCTGAAGATCCAAGAGTTCAATATCCTTCTCAAATCTTTCAACAACTTGTTGATTAAGGTTGGTTGTCATTGATGTCAACCCTTGAAGAAATCCCCATAGCACAAATGTTTGGGTAATGGACCCAATATTTTTTGATGTAAATATGACTCATTATTGTTTTTTCATGGTTGATAAGAAGTAAATATGGATGGACTCCAAAGTGGTCCCCTTATGGTGAAATCCCTCACGGGAAGACGCTTTGTGGAGTAAGAGAACCCATGATTAATTGTGGAATAATGAGATGAAGGACAATGAATTTGTCAGGGAAACTATCCTAGATGGATAGTTCTTGTCATGCCATTTCCGGTGGTATGTATAACGTCACATAACTCCTCACAGTTAGATAGTTATGACCATGTGAAGTTGGAGAACCCAGGTTTGGGTAATGAACCCAAGTTTGTTTGATGGATAATGGTATGCTTTTTGCTATATTTGAAAGTAATACTATTCTATATGGATAGTACATGTCATTCCATTTTTGGTGGTATGTGGAATGTCACATAACTCCTCACGGTTTGAGAGTTATGGCCTTACGAAGTTGGAGGACCATCATATGTCATTTAGAAGCCCCAAAAGGTCAAAGTAGTCAAAGTGGTTTAAGGGATTTTAAAAGGTAAAGAATAAAGTGAAGTGATGAGTGTATTATAATTCAAAGTGAATACAAAATAAATTATTTCAATAATATATTTAATGGAGAAATTAGAAGTGGGTTAACCCTAAAATAAGGAAAGTGGGCCAAGTGACCTAGAAGATGGTTTTAAGGAAGCTACTTGGAGAGTATACATAAGAGGCAAGGCTCTCTCATTTTAATTAAACTTGAGCATATTGAATATCTATAGGTTTCTGAGGTAACCAAGGATATCTAAGCTAAATTTCTGAGGGAAGGTGAAGAAAAGAAGGCTGAAATGCAAGGAAGGATAAATTCTTTTGATGGTGCTTTCTAAGGTATGTTATTTACATGTCATCTCACCATTTTCTCTATAAATTTTTTTTATATAATGATTCAGGCCGTGAAATTGCTATTCCATTGAGAAAACATACCCAAGTATCTGTGGTAAAAAATTCAGCTTGTGGTTCGTTGTATTTTGGGAGTTACACTCCGTGGAAAATAGGGTTTGTGGCTAGTCCTGAAACTCGTCAAAAAAAGGTGTTTCGGGTAAAAATGTCATAACTTCTTCATAAAAGATCCAAATTCAGTGATACCAAATGTGTTGGTTAGGGTACAGTCTTTAGTATTCTATGTAACAATTTGAGATCAATTCAAAAAATATTTCGTGCGGGGCACGCTCTACAAGGTCGCTCACTAGAATAAGCCAGAATTCAACAAGGTATGCCATTTTTTCTATAAATCTTTTTCTGAGAGGTTCCAAGTAGTGACACTTGGAGGAATTGCATAAAACAAATTGAAGAACATTTTGTATCAGTTTTAGATCTTTATACGTTACAGGTTCAAAGTTATGATTACTTCAAGTTAGGGTTGTTGACTAATCCAAAACTAGGCATGTGAGACTAAATAAAAGTTTGATGAAAATGCTAGTCTCTTGTTGTTAAAGTTAAAGAAAGTTTGTAGGAATGTGATCATATACACCAGGTCTATTACAGATCTACAAATCATATTTGGAT
>SNQJ01S0070458.1:26506-48015 GCA_010110895.2 Picea sitchensis | reverse complement strand
GGTTGAGCTCTGTTGGTGTCAGTTGTTCTACTACTTCTGAGGTGTCCAATAATGGTGGGAAATAAGGGTGAAGGAGATCCACGTTGAACACTGGGTGCAGACCAAGGAAAGGAGGAATGTTGACCCCAAAAGAATTATCCCCCACGGCCTTGGTGATAGTGTACGACCCATAATGGAGTGGGTGAAGCTTCTGATGGGGTCCTTTAAGGTGTTCTTTCTGCAAGTGCAACCAAACTTTGTCACCCACCTGAAACTTATGCGGCACCCGATGTTGATCATGGCATTGTTTTTACTTGTCATTGGACTTCTGTAGGATATCCTAAACCTGTTGGTGGATGTGCTAGATCCGCTCAATGAACCGGGTGGCTTTGTCAGCTTCAGTTGGAGCAAGAGATGAGTCGGTCGAGGTGACCGCAAGGGGAAGTGCAACATCTATGAGTCCCAATGGTTGGAATCCCAACCCCACTTGAAAGGGGTTGTGGCCGGTTGAGCTATTCAGGGCTCAGTTGTAGCTATCCTGGACATAGGGAAGGCTCTCATCCCATGTGCGAGGGTGATTTGAATTATACATGTGAAGGATATGCATAATCATTCGATTTACAACATTAGTTTAGCCATCTGTCTGGGGGTGGAAGGCCATGGATTTGGTGAACTTGGTGTCCAGTAGTGACCAGAGGCTCGACCAAAATGTGTTGAGAAATCGACTATCCCAATATGAGACAATGATTTATGGGATTCCAAAATGTACCCAAACTTGTTCAAAGAAGATCTTGGCATTGGCCTCTGCTGTGATGCTCTTCTTGCAGGCAACCATAATCGCCATCTTAGAAAAGCGATCAACAACCACAAAAACACAGTCATTTCCCCGCTTGGTGGATGGGAGGCCCGACATGTAGTCCATTGAGATGAATTCCCATGGCCTATCAGGAGTAGGAAGAGGGATGTACAGGCCCTGTTTCTTAGTGGTCGGTTTGGCAATAGTGCAGGCAGTGCAGGACCTGATATACTTGCTAACCTCCTGTCGAAGTTTTGGCCAGTAGAAATGTTTCTGTAGCATCGCCACTGTCTTTTCAACGACGAAGTGTCCTGCCACCCTATTGTAGTGGGCTTCCCATATCAGCGTCGCTCAATCACTTGATGGAACACAGATATGGCCCAAACGACACAACAACCCATCCCGAAGATGGAAATTATCGACAACTATGTTTGCACCCAACATTTGGTAGGTGGTGGCAAAGTCAGGGTCTATCTCATAGAGTTGGGGCCATCCAAATGTCTCATGGCTGCAAGAGTCTAGTACTATTATGAGTGTTGCGACTAGAAGTCTACTGAGGCAATCAGCGACGCGATTGATGTTTCATGTTTTATACTTGATGTTGAGGTGGATTTGTTGCAATATGTGGACCACTTTTGATGGCGGTCATTCTGCAATTTTCACTGTGTATGCATGAACTACAGTGGCTTATGATCAGTGTGGATGACTGTCTCCTTCCCAAGAATGTAATGTCTCCACTGGCGGGATGCTTGCATAATGGAGTACATTTCTTTGTCATAAGTAGGGTACTTACAGAAAGTATCTGACACTGTCTCACTATTATAGGTCGCGGGGTGGCCATGCTGAGTGAGAACGACGCCCACAACATAGTCTGAAGCATCTATCTCAATCTCAAAAGGATGTTGCAGGTATGGTAGTGAAATTACTGGGGCTGAGCACAAGCGTTCCTTCAAATCATCAAATGATTGTTGTTGGGACTGGCCCCATGAAAATTTTTCCTTACCACCACCCCTTTTTATTTGGTTGAGGGCCCATGCAATATGGGAGAAACCCAACATGAACCTGTGGTAGAAATTGGCAAGGCCCAAGAAGCTCCGAACCTCAGTGAGTGTTGTTGGGGCTGGTCAGTCATGGATGACTTGGATCTTGGCTAGATCCACATGTACGCCATGCTGATCAATGATGTAGCCCAGGTAATGGACCCTGTCCATGCCGAAGGAGCATTTTTCCAAGTTGGCATATAGCTTGTGCTACCGCAGGGTATGCAAAACCTGATGAATATGTTGCAAGTGTTCAACCCAAGTCTTGTTGTAAATTAGAATGGCATCCAGATACACCACTGCAAAAATTATTGGTGAATGGACACAGGATATCGTCCATCGTCCTCATGAAAGTGGCTGGAGCATTTTTCAAACCAAAGGGCATGACCAACCATTCAAAAAGGCCTTCCTTTGACTTGAAGGTGGTCTTCCATACATCTGTTTGTTCTATCGGGACTTGGTGGTAGCCAGACTTCAGATCAATCTTACTGAAGTATTTGGACCCCGTGAGTTGATCAAGGAGGTCATCAATTTGGGGAATCAGGTACTGGTTTCTGACTTTGATTTTATTCAGAGCCCGGTAATCAATACAGAGTCACCAAGTCCCATCTTTCTTCTATACCAGCATGATTGGGCTCCCGCAAGGTGATGAGCTGGGGCAGATGTGCCCCTTGTGGAGTAGTTCTTGGATCTATCACTTTATCTTCTCATTCTCTAACAAAGAGTGATGATAGACTAGACCATTAGATAGCAGTGCGTTGGGGGTCATCTTGACGGGGTGCTTGACCTGGCAGTGCAGAGGTACCCCTATAGGTGAGGAGAATATATCTATGTATTCTTCCACGACCTTATCTACTTCCTTCTGTTGTGTGGAGAGGTCAGCCGCAGAGACCCTGGATGTGGCTGTTATCTTTCGCTTATTCTGAGAGCGAATCATGAAGAAGATAAACTTCCCCATCTGAGAGATGACCTTCTTGCATTTCTTAGCAGAGATCAAGGAAATAGCACTAGGTGGGATTGCCTCGGGTCTCCTGTACAATTTCCTGTTCAAAGTAATAATAACACTACGAGGCCTAGACTCATATACAACATGATGTTTCCATAAATAAGGTTGTCCCAAAATAACATCACAAACTTTGAGAGGAGCAACATCACACAATACCTTGTCTTTGAAGGGCTTGATGTCATACGATAGTCGGCACTGTTGGTTGACGTGAAGATCGCTTCCTTGGTGGATCCATCCAATGGTGTACGGTTGTGGGTGCGACGTTGTTGGTAAGGCCAGCCACTTGATGACCTATGCTGAGATGAGATTCTTCTGGCTACCTCTATCAACAATGAAGTGCAATGGGGTGTATTTTACCCACATTTGTGAATGGAAGAGGCGCTCTCCTTCTTCCGGCTCGTCTGGTTCACCAGGTTGGAGCTTGGTGGTAGAAACAGTGGCACTGGGTTCCGCATCAATGATCCATCTTCCCCTTTCTAGTTCTGGCTAAGAGTCATAATTTGTATCTGATTCAGAGTCTTTCACATCGGCCACCAGTGACTACTTTGAGTGGTAGTCAACAGTGTTATGCCAAGGGCTCTTATGGAAGTCACACCACTTCCTGGTATCTTTCTTTGTCTTTCTGGTGTCCTTATTTTCTTGTGTCTTGGACTGGTTGTCCTGATACTATCCATCTTTTCTCTATCCTTTGTTCGGTGGGTTGGGGCTGCCCTTTCTTGGCTTTTGTTGTGAGGGGTTCCCAGGCCCAAATTGTCACGTCTTTTGTTTGAGCTTCTGCTCGATTTTGACGGCATATCGGTAGGCCGCGCCCAAGGATGAGATGTCTAGAAATTCCATTTCGGTCTGGATGTATCTATGTAAAGAACCATGATACTTGAGCACCAGATTTTTCTCTGAATATTTGATACCCAACTTGGTGCACAAGGTATGGAAGATATTTGTGAAATCTGGCACTGCTTGGTCTCTTTCTTGCCACAGTGTGGTCCATTTGGTATACAGGTTGTCATAGCTTCCGAAAGGGTAGTATTGTTCCTTAATAGCATCCCTGAAGGATTCTGAGGTGGCCATGACTAAAAATAATGAGGTTTCCTCTATTTCCTTTTGCTCACAGAAATTTTCCCACCAATCTTTGACATGGGGAATGACTTTGAGGAGTGCAAAAGTAATCTTTTCTTTATTCGAAAAGTTATGGACAAAAAAATGCCCTTCTAGTAGATTCAACCACTTGTCTATAGCATATGCATCTATCTGACCTTCAAATATAGGAATATCAAAGTTTATTTGTACCTTGAAGGGGGCGGCACCTCCGTTCGAAGAAGATGTGTCGCTTGTTGGTAGCCGCCGAAGGATTTGCATGAAATTATCCATCATCTCGTTCCTTTGTTGCGTGAGGGATTCCTCAATCAAGAGTTTGAAAGGATATCCTGTCTCATCACATTTATTTTCTCCTGCCATGGGAGGTCGCTTGGGCGTGCGAGAGCTTCTTTCCTCAAGAGAAACAAGCTCGAGACCCAACTCTTTGTACTCTGACCTCATTGGGGACACGCATTAAGACGACAAGGAGAAGACCGCTATGATACCACTGATCCATATTTTATGAGCAGAATGAAATGAATACATATTATTAACAATTTCTTAACACAAAATAACAGAGATACAGTAAAATTGGTTTTCTATTCAATAACAAAATAAGTTGAAACTGTAAAATGCAGCGGAAACAAGCTTGTTGGAATGGTGGTGGCTTATCTCTGAGAAGAGATGTGATGGCAACGCGCATTTGCAAGAAGAAGGTTACAATGAGGCTCTAAAGGAATTTTTACAATAAGAAAGAATGCCAAAAACCCTAGACATCCAAAACTCTAACCCTAGGAGATGAAGCGCCAAAAGTCATGTGGCCCCCATTTGGGTAAGTTAGTACATCAACTTCCTAGGGTCGTAACTTTTGCATACGATATCCGTTTTAGGCGTGTGATAGCCCATTGGAAAGGTCTCATTGAGAATATTAATTTTGGGGCATCAATCATGCCTTTTAATATCATTGACGAGCTTGATCCTGAAAAACCTTCATTTAGGCCCTCAAAATAGCCCCGGAAGTTAAAACTACTAAAAATAGTAAATTGCCAAAATTGTCAGAAAACTGTTTTGAGCTAGTTGGAAAAGGTGGGTGGCCACCGATATCCATATATATCAAATAATGTGGGATATCACTCTTGAAGAAGTCGAGCAACTGGTGCTTGACATTCCTAAAGGTAAATCTCATGGCCCTGATGGTTTTACCACTGACTTCTTTCATGCTTATTGGACCTTCATTAAGCAGGATCTCCTGGAGGTGGTAGAAGATTCAAGAAAATTCCTCAATGTCCTCCCAACCTTAAAATCCACCTTCCTGGTTCTTATCCCAAGAAACTGGAGTGTCGGTCCTTCTGCTCGCTTATCCTAGAGGGAATATTAGTTTTGGTCAAATCAATCCTACAATACATGCCCATGTATCTCTTCTTTGTCTTAGTCTCTCCCAAGTACATCATAAAAGAGATTAGAATTTGTGAAGGACCTTCCTCTGGGGGGAAGTAAAGAGTGTTGGAAATGGGAACTCGTGTCCTGGGCAATGGTATGTCTCCAAAAAATGGCAGGTGGGATAGGTATTCAATATCTAGACATCCAAGTAAAATTATTGGGAGACAAACTATGGTGGTGATGGATACACAATCCAAAAATGTGGTGGGACCACCTATGAAAAAAAAAATGTAAGTGAGGTACTTGAAACTCAATTAATCAGCATGAATAAATCTTCTTGCTTGTCAATATAGGACACTAATACAAAACCACTATTTTGGGGAAATCCACAATGGGAGTTCAACCCTCTTTTGGGATGACACATGGAATCAATTACCAAAATGGTAAAAAAGAGAAGACCTCCAAGAGATCAACATGAGTATGCTCACTCAAAACAAAATGGTAGTCGTCCAGTATTGGCTCCTTAGAGCAACCGATCCTCAATGGAAATTATGGCTACCCAACAACCATTGGAAGGAGTCCCTAGAACAAGAAAACCTAAGGCACTTCATGGATGAACTGAATTCAAGGAAAATCAGGGTTACTCAGGAGCGAGCCAAATTACATTGAGGAAATTCAAAAAGTGACAAATTCACAACCAGAGAATCATACCACATAGTCACATGCCATACGAAACACACAAAGAAAGAAATTTAGGAACGCATCTGGAAATAAAAGTTTTGGCCAAAATTTTCCACCTTCCTCTAGTTTTTGGCACATAGGAGAACTTTAACATGGGACAACCTCCTCAAAAAATGGTTTTCAAGCGCTTCAATCTGCCCTCTTTGCAAAGACCTAATAGAATACATTGACGACCTATTCAAATATTTCCCCTTTTCGATGGATATATGGGACAGAGGGGAACTAAACTTCATAGGGTCTAGTAGGAACTAGTAAATAATTCATGGTACCATCGAAAATTGGACTCAAAGCATCACACAAAGCGTGATTATCAATAGAGCTTGGAAACTGCTATCAGGATTTACACTTTGGGAAATATGGAAGGAAAGGAACATGTGCATCTTCAAGGTGGAACATTTGAATCCCAACGTCATTTAGGATCATGTAATGTGGGATATACATGAATCAATCTTAATACAACCCTGGACAGAGCAGCACTAGAACAACAACTAACATGAGTGCAAAATCCTGAAAGATTTGAACCTATATCCAAGAAATATGCCTCATTTCTCAAAAATCACCTCACATTCATGTAACACACTCTCATTTTGGGGGGCCTCCAAAGGTAATCTTGGTGCGGCAGGCTATGGAGGATTATTCAAGAATGACAAGCATGCCATCTTATAAATTACGCAAGGAAGTTGGCCATAGACAATAACAATGCAACATAAATCAAATTCCTAGAGGAAGGCCTCAAGATAGTGATTCATGAATGTTATTCCAGACTAATAGTTGAGGGATATTCCCATCTGATTATTAAATGTTTACCTACATCCAACATGGTTCTCCTCTTCACAAAATATGCAAAATTTGACATATTTCATTATCTTTGGAAAGCATAACTCACCTCCTCACACAAATCCCTATGCTCATTTTTTTTCATGTTGGACTCTCCACAAATAAATTGGTGGACATAATAGCCAACAAAGGAATTCAATGCGAACAACACAATTGGGACCAACAATGGGACCCTCTACGACCTAATTCTCTAATGACAACCTACTTTGTCCTTGCAATAAAGGATTGATAATCACTGAATGGGGTGCTAGAGAAGAGGGAGATATCATAGGATTCACTAAACACCCATGTGGACCTAAGGAAGGGATAGATGAGTCTGCCACATCCACCCATGCATATCCTTGAGAGTGTGACCATTGGTGCTCCCACCAGATCGATTAATAACTCATTAATTTAATGCAAATTACATATGACATATGTTCCTCGATTGATGACCCAATCAGGTCTATGGGTCAAAACAAATGGGGAAAGGTTTTAGAAGAATTAATCCTCATCTCTCTTATCTTCATCCTTTTGAGGTGGGTTTGGTTCAATGTCTGTCATGGAAGCATATTGTCTTCCTTTCTTCATGGTTGGACAATTTCTTGCATAGTGTCCATATTTGTCACATCTGAAGCACTAGATCTATGAAACATCTATTCCCTTATTATAACCTAAAGTTGACAGAGTCTTCTCATCTCTGACTGTTTTTTTGAAGTTTATTTTGAATCTTCCTCCATTCTTTGTATAAACTACAAGAGCATCGTTGTCATCAGGGGAGTCTTCCACTCCTCTATTTCTAAGTCTAAGTTTTTCTTGAGTATAGTATGTCCACAGACGATCAAAAGTGGATAATTGTTCTCTTCCACTAATTCTTTGAAGAAAAGGTTCCTAGTGTTTTGGAAGATTGTTGAGAGTGGAAAAAACAAGTTCTTTGTCAGATATGTTTTCTCCAATGGCACCTAGCTTATCTTTGATCTCTGATATCTTCATAAATAAGGTAGCAATTGTATCACCTTTTTTCATATTGGTACTTTGAAGTTGGCCCTTTAAGGTAAGGGCTCTGAGGGTGTTGTCACTCTCAAACATATCCTTCAATTCTTCATACATTTCATAAGTTATCTTCAAGTTGGAAATACGAGGTAGGAGATGATCTCTTACTGAGTAGATGATTATTTTCCTTCCCTTGACATCTTCTTCCCTTCTTATTTCCTTCTCTTCATCGGCAGTTGTCTATTGTAAAGTCTTTTGTATCACACTCAAAATATCATCTTCTTCAAGGCTTATCTGAAGCCTTGACTTCTAGGAGCTGAAGTTTCTTGATCCATCAAGCCTATCTTCCACTAAGGTTCTTCATATTTTCAAATTTCTTCACAAACTCTCGCCAACTGGACTTAGAAAACCTAATGTCTAGGTTAGAATAGAAACCTTAGGTTTTGTTGGGCTTAAGACTACCAACAATAATCTTTGAGAGTGTCACAGGAATACTATTGAGCTAAAACGTTCCTTCAATGAGCTGCAAAAACCCTAAAATCAAAATTCTGCAGAAAATTGCGGAACCCTAGAAACACTAGGGCCAAAAATCCAAAATCCTCGAAATTTCACTTTGAGAGTCTCTGGAGGCCATGCACTGAGGGATGTCGCACACCCTTATCCAATATTCATCCCCAACATCCAAGTGTAAAGTTCTAAAAAGGCCAAACAAGAGAGGGTCGTACGGATTTTGAAGAAACCCTAGACGGTCATACGGAATTGCAGAAAAAAGAGGATTGCTTCTTTAATGATTATGCAATGGGTTCTTCAAGACCTAAGCTCTGGAACCATGTTTATTTTTCAATAAGCCAGGATCAACCATGAATTTCATTCCATTTTTATCATTTTACTTGAACCATAAACAATTTGTTACAACAACCAAGATCACAAGAAGAAATACCATGCACAAGTACAAAAGAAGTATCCTGGGAAACCCTTCTCAACAAGGGAAGAAAACCCAACAAATAATTTGTTATATTCTTCAAGAGAAATACCTCCACAACTATAAAAACCTAGTACACAAAAGGGTGCTCATAAACCCTCTAAGACTAGCACCCAAGAGAGGTGCGCACTTTTCCCAAGAACAAGTGTTTGCTGAAATTTCCAAACTCACACTTGTGTTGTGATTCCTCAATGGGGAATTTACCTTTATTTATATTAGACTGAACCTGTCAATAGTAGTGTCTATTGGCACAACAATTTTGACCTCAATAACTCATAATATAATTAATAATTGTCATATTAATTATCTTTTGCATTAATTATCTTTTACATTAATTATCTTTCACTTTATGGTGGGGCCGACCTGTACCCTTTACATCACAAATAGGGTTACAGGTAAGTCTAAATCTTGTACAATATAGAAAGGGATATCATACACCCACTAATTCTCATCCAATAGGGGAAAATGCATATGTGTTCAGCCACAGGGATGTCCACATCTCTATATCACTGCATCTCATAGGAGAATCGCACTCACTAGTGCTCAGCCAGTAGGATCACATTCACCTGTGCTCAGCCACAGGCACGTCCAACTCAGCAGATCTCTTTCTCACTACATATCAAGGGATAATCATCTAGAGTATCACATCATATTAGCTCTCTGCATAGAGGAGGACAATACATCATTTCATCTCTGTCTCAGAAAAATACACCCAACTCATTGGCTTCCCCACATAAGGGCACACAACATTCCATCTCCATCTCAGAGAGGAACCACACACCCATCTCATGGTCTTCCCTACACAGGGGCACACAACATTCCATCTTCGTCTCAGAGAGGAACCACACACCTAGCTCATGGGCTTCCCTACATAGGGGCACACAACATTCCATCTCCCTCTCAGAGGGGAACCACACACCCAGCTCATGGGCTTCACCACCTCACACAGGGGAACAACGTTCCATATCTGTATCAAAGAGGAACCACACACCCATATCAAGGGCACACCCAACTCATGGGCTCTCTCTCAGGCTGACTCACTCAATTTGTGTCCTGAAGGGTGTCTCACGCAATTGTAATCATCAAAATTTTGGACAACCCAAGAGTACAACTGATCAATTGAAGGAGTACAGTAACATTACTTATAATGAAGGTGAAACCATTAAGTCTTTCAATCTTCTCTTCACCAAGTTCTATAATCAAATCCTAGAACTAGTTAGACCTCAAAGACAAGTTGTATTCATGCATTACTACAACGCCTTACCCTCTTCTTATCATCACAGATTGGAAGAGAAATCCATAGACAATATCAGATCTACCCTTCAGAATTGTTTGGAGTACGAAGAGAGACTAGATAGAACTGGTCTTCCTAAGGAGGACTATGCCAAGAAAAATTATATGTCTACCATTTTGTAGCTTATGCAAGACATTAGTAATCACATGATTTATTTTGAAAGGAAGGGAACTACCTCTACTTCCATCATTAAGGCTTCCACCCAGGCTACCACTAAAAATTTCGTGAGCAATAATTTCCAACCAAAGGCCATATTTCCCAGAGCATGGTGTAACTTTTATGAAGAACATCACGATGAGAGAACTTGTGAAGTCAAGAAAAATGCAAGGGATTGAATATTTGGAAAAAACCCAGATACTACTAGTGTTTTCTTAGATTGGGACCCACGGGATGATGTTACGGTAGTTAATACCAGAAACAAATCATATGCCAATAAAGGAAAAATTGATTCTTCCAAGACTACTTTTTCCCCTAGCACATCCTCTCAAAATATAGGCTCACAAGCTACTCACCATTCTACTAGTCATCAAGTCACTGCTCCTTCTTCAAAATATAACATTTTAAATTAGTTGGCTAACATAAAAGTTGATGCTATTCTTCTGGGTATGGTAACTATACTAGAACATCAACAACATCTTAGACATTTTATGGAAGGTAAAACTTCCAACATAGCCAATTTGATGGAAGATTACGATGAAGATAAGTTTTATGTAAATGTAAATAGGATAGGTGTAAATAAATTTAGGAGAGCTATAAATTACGCCCCTTTTACATTTCTGTAAAGGTTTTAGACAAAATAGCCCATTGTTGCCTTATTGATGGTGGCTCAGGCCCAAGTGTTATGTCAAAGATTATTATGGAAGAGCTAGGCCTCTCTTGTACAAACAAAAATGCGAGAAACATGCTCTCCTATAATAATCAACAACAATCCACAATTGGTGAGATCAAGGATGTAACTTTATCTCTTTATGAACATCCAGAAATACGTACCACCCTTAACATTCAATTCATCGGCATGCCTATCAGTAACTACTCGATAATTTTGGGTATGGATTGGCAAGCCCTAAAAGGTGGTTAATTGTCTTTAGATGGGTTGCATATATCTATCCCTATGGATGGAAAGAACATTATTGTTCTAAGGGAAAATTGTATCTCACCTTACATTGAGAAAATTCCTTAGCTAAATGTCAATTATGTTAAGGAGAGATTGGGTGTCTACTCTATTTTCACAGAAGACGATGATGTGCCACGTGAACAATTTGATTATGATGATGAAATGTGGAATATTTACTTTGATGGTGCATGCTCCAGTGAGGGAAATGGAGTTGGTATTATCCTTTACTCACCTATAGGAAAAAATCACAACTTCTCATTCAGGTTAGAATTCGCTTGCACCAAAAATATTGTTGAGTTTGAAGCCTTGTTTTTAGGTATCGAGAATGATGATAATCTGGGTTCTGGTCATCTTACCGTTTTTGGAGATCCAGAGCTTGTTGTCAACCTTGTTAGAAAAAATTATAATCCCAACAACAAGCTGATGAAAAGGTACACTTAGGTCATTTGGGCCTTGATTTCAAATATGTTATCTTTCAACATCACTCACATAAAAAGGGAGCTCAACACAATGGTTATCAGGTTGACACTTTTTTATGCCTCTCCTACTCCACAGTTATTACCGCAATGACCTGATTGCACTTTTGTATCTCTATATCATCCGCATATACCTGAGAATGTTGAATCATGGAATTTTTTCCAAAATGGTGAGGATATATGTGATTTATTACATAATGAACCTCTAAAGCCCAAGGAAGTGATTTATATTGAAGAAGATAAGATTCCAAAAGGATTGAGTCCTCTTGAGAGTTCAGTATCAATGAGTGATGTTGGAAAAAAGGAAACTGATGTAGAAAAGGAGTCAAAAATAAAAGTTGGAGACATTGTCTTAGTGAACATTGGAACCTCAAAGGATCACAAGATTCTTAAAATAGGAGCCCAGTGTTCACAAGGAGAAAAAGAGAAATTTGTGGATTTATTCCATGAATTCAAGGACATCTTTGCTTGGTCATATGAGTATCTTCGTGGTTTTGATCCCAACGTATCCAACACACCATTCATATCAAGGAAGGGGTGAAAACAATAAGGCAAATACAAAGGCATGTAAACCCTGCCCTTGTCAGAAAGGAAGTCGAAAAATTACTAAAATCTCAAATTATCTTCCCAACAAAGTATTTTGAATGGGTCAAAATTATGGTTCCCATGCAGAAGAAAACAAGTGAGATTAGGATATGTGTTGACTTTCATGCTTTAAATAGAGATAGTGTTAAAGATAAATTTCCACTTCCTAACATGGAGTTGATCCTACAACAGGTAGTCGGGTCCCAAATAATGTCCCTACTTGAGGGTTTTTCTAGGTATAATCACATTAGAGTCAAGAGGGTTGATAAATACAAAAGCACATTCACCACCATATAGGGTACCTTTGCCTACGAACGCATGCCTTTTGGCTTGTCTAACATAGGTGTCACATTCCAGAGAGTTATGCATATATCTTTTGATGATTTGATCGGTAAAATAATTCAGGTCTATCTTGATGAATTAACTGTTTATTCTAAAAATCGTTCATATCATTTTGGTCATCTTAGGAGAGTCTTTCTGTGTTGCAGAAAATTTCGTATGTCATTGAATCCTTCGAAGTATATATTCGGAGTTACTCAAGGAAAAATCCTTGGTCATATTGTTTCTGACTGTGGTATTAGTATTGACCCTTAGATAGTTGTCATGATTATGAACCTCCCTACTCCTACCTCTAAGAAAAGTGTTATATCTTTCATGGGAACCGTTAACTTTAATAGGAGGTTTGTTCTTGAATTCATTGTGATGGTTAAGCCCATTCATAACTTGTTGAAGCAGGGTAGAACCTTCTCTTGGAATGATGAGGTAGAAAAGGATTTTACAGGAATCAAGAAAGTAATCAGCTCTCCACCATTTTTCACCAAGCTTGATTTCAATAAAGACTTCATTATCTATACCAATTCCACAGAAGAGGCAATTTCTATCATTCTTATGTAAACTGATGACCAAAATCAGGAAAATCCTATAGCTTATATGATTCAAAGTTTATCACATGAAAAGGTTAAGTATACTCTAATTGAAAAACACACTTTCACCTTACTAAAAGCTGTAGGAAAATTCAGGCATTTCATTTTGGGCAGGAAAATGCAGGTAAGAGTCCCTTTACCTACAATCAATTTTTTTCTTACACAGACTCATCTTTCAGGAAAACTTGCTCATTGGCTTTCCAAGATTCAGGAACACTAATTAATGATTACCACAACCAAAACTATTAAGGGATGTGATCTAGCTCTTCACTTGGCTCAACACCCTAAACCAGGTGATTCTCTTGAAGAAGATGAGAATGCTTTGTCGGAATTATTTTACTTGGAAACTCTTGATATTAATTTAGTCGATCATCCTTGGTAAAAGGATATCATCTATTATCTTTTGCATCAGAATTTCCCAAGTCATTTAGATTCGCATCAGCGTAGAAGGTTGTGCTTGGTATCTCCAAAGTACCTCATCCTAGGAAACATCCTTTTTCGTAGATCTGCTAATGGGCTACTATTAAGATTTGTTGATGATAAAGTAGCCTAATTTTTTTTAAATGAGTTTCATGGATCTACAGATTCTAACCTCCATATTGGTGGTGATTTTGTAGCAACAACTACTACATTCAAGATCATCATGGCTGGTTATTTTTTTCTCTTGATATTTCAAGATTCTTTCAAGTTTGTTCGGGCTTGTGAAAAATGTCAAAAATATTTTGGCAGGGAACAATTTTTAGCTATGCCTTTACAACCAGTCTTACCTAATTTCTCATTTGCTAAATGACGATTGGACTTCATCGGCCCTATCAACCCTCCATCCTATGTGGGACATGTATATATCTTGATGGCAACAGATTACTTTACCAAGTGGACCGAAGTTATCCCTCTTAAGAATGCACAGGATGAGCAAGTTATCAACTTCTTATAATCTAATATCTTCGTACGCTTTGGCCTTTCGCTCAAAATAATCTCAGATAATGGACCAACATTTATTTCTGTAATTTTTTCTCAGTTTTTGAGTAAATTTGGAGTCAAGCACTTCACCTCATCCACCTATTACCCTAAAGGCAATGGGCAGGCCGAGTCAACCAACAAAAACCTGGTCAAGATCCTGAAAAGGATTATTGATGATAATCCTCGCCAATGGCATACTCTTCTCACATATGCATTATGGGTTGATCGCACAACCACCAAAAAAATCATTAGCCATACCCCTTTCTCACTCTCATATGGTCAATAAGTTGTAATGCATGTTGAAATTCAACTTACTTCCCTTCGTTTATCAATGCAGGTTGAGGATTTAAATTCCACTGATATTTCCTAGATGATGAATGATCTTCTGGATTTAGAAGAAGAGAGAAACCATGCATTGGAAAATATGAAGAAAAGGAAACAAACAGTCAAGAAGTACTTTCATAAGCATGCCAAATCTGTCAAGTTTAAGGTCAATGACAAAGTCCTTCTTTGGGACTCCGTACATGCAGACAAAGGAAATCATTCTAAATTCTAAAAGCTCTGGCTAGGTCCATACAAGATCGCTCTGGTAGTTGGAAATAACACCTACACGCTAAAAGACTTCGAAGAGAAGTTATTCTCTTTCATGACTAATGGCTCGAATTTGAAACATTATGTTGAGACTAGTTAATTATTTCATTTTTTGAATCAATGTTTCATGTAAATATTAGTTTAAGTCATACATTTGTTTTATTTTTTTGCATTTTATTTTCTTTAGTATTGTTGCTTCACTTTATAGTATTTCTTGATCTTTGATTGCAGCTTTATTTTCAATTTGAGTGTAGATTTATTTCTTTGTTGCTTTACCCTCAATTTTGTTGAATTTTTGTTTCAACTTGATTTGGATAAGTCATGTACAACCACATTTTTGCCTTCTTTTGTAGAAGTATGCTTAAGTACTAATAAGTAGACGGAATAGAAAGAAAGGAAATAACTTGCGGTCTGAAGCCTTGTATCGTGCTGCATTTGTGACTACTTTGCTTAAACTTGAGTTCTAAATCTTTCCCCTCTTTCATATTTTCCCTTTCTTCCTTCTGCCACCCCTATTTGAAAGAGCATACCAGAGAAAAAAAAAAAAGCTTTTGAGTACATAACAAAAAAAATTCTTTGTTTGCAAAACCAAAAGCTGAGTTCAAGCCAATGTTACATTTCCTTCTCTGTGGAGTCACCAGTGTTGACTGTCAAAATCATCAAGGAATCACCTTCCTGCAAAGAATTGTAAGGCATACAAATTTAAAAAAACAAAGTGCATATACAGTGGGACCCCCTATAGTGTCATTCAAATAAATAATCTATAAGAGCCCCTTTGAAGGAGAAGTCGTTTAATTCTATGTTTTTGATCATTGTCTTTGATGCTTACGGATCTCTTGCATGTTGATTATTTTGGTATGAGCTTGGTTTTAACTCCCAATGCTAATGAGTGATAACAATTGTGGTTTCAAATGGCAATTAAAACTCCTCTTTGGGCATTGATTGTTTTATTCCAAGTACAAATGTAGGTCAAAATCATCTTCAAAAGAAAATTTTCATGGTTGTTGTTTCAAATAGTAAAAGGGTTCTCATTTTGATGAATGTGTCGATACAATATTCACTTACTAGCTATTGCTTTGTATGTGTGATGAATTTTAGACATATGAATGTGACTTGTCAAAAGAAAGAAAAGAGGTGTCCTATATACATATGCACATAGCACATCACTTATATATATTTCACTGGTTATATGTATATGGTCTGATACATATTACAAAAGTTACAAGGACATGGTAGTTTCAACCTTGTTGTTATGATGGTGGTAACTTGAAGGTTTGTATATGGAAAAATTTTGAAAGTTTAAAGCATATGGGATATTATCCACACAACACACATATATTACCTGTCGTATGGGTATGTTCCAACATATTTATCTTATAAACATTACATGGTCAACGATCTTATTTTGGGAGTTCATATATTATATGATGTCAAAGTTTCAAATGCATCTGGGTACCTTGTATCCATACTACCAACATTATGTTTATACCATATGTTGGACATTGTTATATTGTCGATGATGTTTAATGTGGCAGGTGGTTGCGTTGCTAACATGGGATCCTGTATGAGTTGGTGCTTACTTGGAACATGTTGGTTTCTTGAGTTTTTGACATGGCTTTCCTTGGGTTTAGCAAGTGATTAATGTTGTTCGACACCCTAGCATGATGTGACCAACAATTAATGCACTAGATCATTGTTACCACCTTGGGTTTTGGCATTTGGTTCATTTGTTAGTGGTTTGGAAGACGTTTGCAGTCTGGTAACTACAACAACCACTCGAAGGTGCCATTTAACCCACACAACACCAGGTACTAGGGTTTTGATTCCCTGCCATATAATGTGGTTTTTGCTTAACATTTTATGCTTGGCTCTGTAACTACATGTTGTACTTGACATTCGATGCTTTTATGCTCTGTTTTAAAGGAAAATGAAGTCGTTATGCTCCTGGTTTTAGAATATGTGCATGCATAGAAGTTTGAATGGTATGATGGATGGTTTTACTCATTAATTTCCATATTTATGGTTGTTGGTTGTCCATTTACCATATTGGTAGATTGGTCTACGATTATCTAGAGCGCATTAAAAATGGGAGAGTTTGGTGCTTATGGGTCTTTGGTATTTTAGTGTTGCATGTAGACTTTGCAATGTTTCTTGAAATAAAAGTGTCCCAAAACCCTATGCATACCCTTGTTAAAAAAAAATGATTGTTTTACCCGCATGCACATTCCAGTTGGGCCAACTCCAAAGTAAAAGTATTTTGGGTCAAAGCCCTTTCCATATCGACAATTTTTTGTTCGTTGGCAACCATAACCCTGTAAAACCCTTGTCGACTTAACTATGGTTGTTGATTGGGTCACATCCTGAAGACCAACAAAAAATAAAAGGAAAAGAGACATCGTTGCCTCTATGTATTATGATTGAATTTGTGATGAAGGTCACACCAGAATCTGAAATCGTTTTTAAGTGACGCATTGGGCTTTGCAAGATAATGGATATGATTTGGTAGCGTTTATTGTTGCAATACAGTTTTCAACCCCTGTCATTTCGTTGCATGCTAGTTGTGACACCTCTATCATATTCGATTTCGTGACATGTGGCCACAACAGGGGCATGACACCGTGATATTGATTGAATATCTTTGATGCATTATACATGTTTGTCATCTCTTTGAAAATAAAATTATCGATTCGGTTTGGGGTTTGATTGAATAAAATTGTTATGATTTTATCATATGAACATTCAAGTGTTGACTAATGAGCAACAAAGTCGAATATTTGAAATACAAATGGAATAAATGTTTTAACTAATAATTGGATGTCTCTGTTGATATTTTGAGCGTTGTTTACATGAAGTTTCACATTCGATGGTTGCAAGTGATATATAATGGTTTGATTAAGGGCATAAATTGATGTTCAATAGGGACTAATACATGGATTTTGATCATTTGTAAACAAATAATAATGCGAGGAACGTGACAACGAATATATTTGTGAACAATTTCAGTGACAACGGAACTGTTGTGAGACAATTTTCAACTGTGTTTTCAAAATGAATAATTTGGTTATGGAATGAGAGATTAATAAAGTATAGACTGACTTTATTTATTGAACACTATGGTTGTATAATGAGTATAATTCTTCTTGTTGGAATTATAAGAGATGAATGATGGTGGAGATAATTGTAATGTAAGCATGTCAATTTTAGTTTCCCATCATACTTAACATTTTTCGTCCATTACAATCCCAGTTCATTAACCCAAATACATGTTTCACTCCCATGCTTTAATTATGATTATAATAAGTGTTTCATGGCCCAGAATTATATAAGTTGAAAAGAGAGTGTTCATTTTGTTTGATCTTTGCTCTGTTTCATACCAAAGAATGTTGATGATAATGATGTGATGGAATTAGTCATGGTAAATGAACAGTCCATATTGCACTTCCCAGTCATACTTACCATTTTCCACTCATTGCAAACTTGATGATATAATCCCAAGAGCCCTGTAAACCCCTGTTCTAAGTAATTACTAGTTCTGGAATGTGAAATGCATAATGATTGCATGCATATGATTTTTTATGTATAGAGTTTAAGGCCTAAACTATTATTTTTAGATGATGTATTAGTCGTTCTCTGGTTATGATATTTTTGAATGTGTTCTAGAATGATATTTTTCAGCAGAGACGGTCATAGCAGGAGGAGTAATAACAGAGGTAGAGGATTGGGTCCTTGGAAAAGGGGTAACAAAAGAATAAGGTTTTCTATATACTTTGATGTGGATTCAGAAGAGTTTAATCAATTATTGCAAACATGGTTCCTCAATTTGGTTGGCCAACAAGCTTACAAACCTTCGCCTATTCATGAGAACCCAAGACAAAGCATTGGCATACCAGTTCCAAATCATAATTCCACTCCTCTATTTGTTCCAGAATGAGATGGTTGGAAAGATATTGTGCACCCTCCTCCCAGACACTCACAAGGATCGCCAAATGTTGATAACCCACATCATCCCCCCTTTCATGCTTGGCCCACTGGTTCATTTCTACCACCACCTCCTCCACACCAGAATTTGTAGCCTCAATATCAAGCCTCACATGCCCATCATAAGGCCAAAATCATTGATCTTGAATGCAACCATGAGAAAGAGAATGTAGCAACAGCCAAGTCAAAATCATCACAAGAATATTCACATTCTGTCACTTCCCATATGCAAGAGAATGACCAGAAAACTGCTAAGGAAGATTCATCAATTGGACGAAATGAAGGGGTTGAGAGCACTCATAGCAAGAGAGGGACAACCTATCACAGTAAATATGGTTTCTCATGATCAATTTGATTGATTTCTTTGGCACTAGTATATGGACTTGTTTGCTCTTTACTTTTGGATAACTTCATGTTGTAATATACCATATATAAAATGTATGCAGAACAAAAATAAAATGCTAGAAATGGCAGAATAATAGCAATATAACTAGAACATTCACCACAATAGCACTAAAATGATAAGAGAATAATAATAGAAATAGCACTTTGAATCTGAAATCAATGTTCACGGGACTCTTCAAGGGGGCAACCTCCAGTTGAGTAGATCTCTATTACAATAATATCCAAGTTAGGGTTCGCATACCCTTGACTCCTATTTATACTAAAAAGAAGCATCTAGAGGAAGATCCTTCTAGAAGCAGAAGATTCTATTAGGTCTTCTTACATCCGCTTTATTCTATTTTATTGAAAGGCCTTATTAATATTGACCTTTATTACATCCAAATATATTGTTCTACCTATGTGTGGGTTAGGACCCTAACATGTCCCCCCCCTTAAAAACAACCTTGTCCTCAAGGATTGAGATGAGGAAATTGTTGCAAAATGGTAGCTAGTTCCCAAGTGGCATATGTTGGAGTTGTATCTTTCCACTGGACTAGCACTTCCTTGATGGTTCTCTGACATAGGCGACACTCACGCTGGTCCAAAAATGCTTCTAGATGTAGCCAAATGGATCCTTCTTCAGCTAACTCTGGAAGGTTGGTTTGAATTTGGCACTTAGCTCCAATAACCTTCTTTAAGCATGAAACATGAAAAACAAGATGTAGCTTCGAATGGCTAGGCAAAGCTAACTGATAGGCTACTTGTCCCACACACTTGAGAACGGTATAAGGACCATAAAATTTGGGCGCTAGCTTCTGACAATGCTTGGCCTTGAGGGAAGTTTGCTTGTAAGTTTGCAATCGAAGAAACACCTAATCCCTTTCTACAAATTGACGTTCAGAGCGACCTTGATCTACTTGTTGCTTCATGTGATTATGTGCCATGACCAAATTATCTTTGAGTGTACGGAGAATAGCCTCTCGAGTTGTAAGTGTTAGGTCAACCGCCTCGACCTTTGAGGTACCTAGTAAGTATGAGAGAACTGAAGGTGGCTTCTGTCCATCTACTTCTTCAAAAGGAGTCATGCATGTAGTTGTATGGTATGAAGTGTTGTACCACCATTCAGCTAAGGGTAACCATTGAGCCCACTAATTTTTCTTTTCCGAGGCAAATCACCTCAAATATGTTTCCAAACACTTGTTAACAATTTTCGTTCGGCCATCAGTCTGGGATGATAAGTTGTACTGAGATGCAATTCGGTGCCTTGTATCTTGAATAGTTCTTGTCAAAAATTGCTTGTGAAAGGTGGGTCGCGATCAAAAACAATAAAGTGCGGCATTCCATGAAGCTTGAAGACCTGATCCATGAAACTTTGAGCCACCATGGAAAGGCGATCAACAACCACCATAATAACTGATTTATTTCCCAATTAGGGTAAGCCAGTAATAAAATCCATAGAGATATCCTTCCAAATAGAAGGTGGAATCAGTAGTGGTTGTAGTGTGCCCGGAGATTTGACTGTTTCTCCCTTGTTGCATTGACAGACATCACATTCAGTGAAAAAATTACAAATGTCATGTTTTATACCATCCCAGAAAAAGGAACGTTTGACCCTGTCGTAGGTTTTGGTGAACCTAGAGTGCCCTGCGGTGGGTGTAGCATGAAGCTCAGAAAGTACCATGGATTTAAGCTTTGATTGTTTACTTAAATACAAACGGCCTTTGTATCGAATTTCATCATGGAGCCAAGAGTACCCTAGGGAAGCTGGAGCATTGGACTGCAATTGTTGGATCAGCTACGAACTTTTGAGATCTTGTATCCATTCCTGGCGAACAGCTTGGAGCCAGTCTGGGATAATGAATGAAAGAGAAAAAAGGGATCCTTCATCTTCATATTTGCGGGAAAGTGCATCCACAACCACATTTTCTTTTAATTTCTTGTAAATGATCTCATAATCATATCTAAAGAGCTTAGTCACCCATTTTTGTTGTTCTGGGGAGGAAATGCGTTGTTCCAGAAAATACTTGAGGCTTTGATGGTCTGTCTTAATTTGGAAACATTGCCCCAATAGATAAGGGTGCCACAGATCAATGGCATTCAGAATAGCCAACATTTATTTTTCATAGATGGATTTGCCCAGATTTCTTTTAGATAGTTTCTTGCTGGTAAAGGCCAAAGGTCGACCCTCTTGCATAAGGACAACACCAATTCCTTTCCCTGAGGAATCACATTCCAACACAAAGTTCTTTGTGAAATTGGGAAGGGTGAGGAATGGAGTGGTGCACATGGCCATCTTCAAGGTTTGAAAAGCTTGGGAATCAGCTGGAGTCCAAGTGAAAGAGTTCTTTTTTAGGAGAGCAATGAGAGGTGTTGCAATCTCATTTTTTTTTTCTTTTT
>SNQJ01S0070458.1:13538-25144 GCA_010110895.2 Picea sitchensis | reverse complement strand
ATTGTATGATGTGGAAAGATTGATGTGTCATGCATTAAAGGTGGAAGATACAAGGATGAAATGGTTTATTAATTCATTAAAGTGAAATAGGGGGTCCCCACTTATTAGTTTTAATTAGTACCCTTATCATATTATTGTTATTATTATTATTATTATTATTTGTTAATTTACTTGACAACTCTCCTATTAACTAGCTAATTTTTTGTTAATGAGTTAACTAAAATTGGTTGAGTGATTCAACTACCTTGGAGATATTAAAAGAGGACAAGTTGGACAAAGTAAATGGGAGAAGCAGGAACACATTACTCTGATAAGGTTTGCTCTTACTTCCAAGTGAGATTTCATTACGACTTCATTCATCTCTGGTTTCTAAGATGAGACACTTCTTGTGACAACAGGGTCTATCGAAGCTGATCAAAAGCTAGGACCAAGGAGCCTTGAATTCTGATATGCTTTCAAGTTGATTGTTTGTTTGATATTCTGTAGACTTGTTTTGGTTTCTGGATTAATTTATCAATGTTAATTAGGATTCTTGTGCAGAGTCATAATAGAGCGCAAGTTGTGGTTGTTGGATTATATTTACATCAGTCTTGGTATGATTTGAAGGCACTAGTGGCCTACGTGTGTGTTACCCTAGGCTTATATATTTTCATCTGGTCCATACTTTGAAAGTATGTGAAGTGTATTAACTATTACAGAATGAATGAATAAAATCATTGATGGTTTTGCAACTCTCTGGTCTTTCTTAATTCTATCAGATTATGTGATTTTTCTTCTTGTTGAGAAATTATTATTTAAAAAATTAAGTCTGATAGCTTGAAGGTTAATTGAAATTGTAATAACGCTATAAATTAGGGTGATAATACTTCCTATCTTGTCTTATCCAAGCAAGATTCAAAAAAATGTTGTGAGGAGATCTTCCATCTCTTTTACTCAACAATATGAAGGCAGTTAAAAGGATTTTTGGATACCATAATCCAAAATCTAAGGTGCCTTTGAGATATCTAAGTAAAACGCAACCCTCCATATCACTGTCTACAGTGATATGGAGGGTTGTGTTTTACTTAGATATCTCAAAGGCACCTTATATTTTGGATTATGGTATCCAAAAATAGAAGATTTCACATTAACTACATATACTAGGGGAGGTGCATTCTTCCTAGGAGAATGTCTTGTTTTGTGGCTAAGTAAAAAACAACCCTCCATATCACTATCTACAACATAAGTTTAATATATTGATGTTGCTTCTTGTTGCACTCAAGTTATTTGGATGAAACAAACTCTGGAAGACTTACAAATAAAGTATGATCATCCAATTCTTCTTAACTATGACAATACAAGTGTCATAAACCTTTCTAAGAGTCTTGCCATGCACTCAAAAACCAAGCATATCCCAATCAAATTTCATTTTTTAGGGGAACACGTTTCTCAAAAAGTTGTTAAGAGGAATATGTGGATACTAAATAACATATTGCAAATATATTCACAAAACCTTTACCTAGGAGTACTTTTGAATACCTTAGATAGAAATTTGGGGTAATATCCATATAGAATTTAGTTGTGTAGGTTCCATCAGAGGAGGAGTACATGGACAGGGGGAGAATAACCTTAGAGGGAGCAGAGAAATATCCTTTCTGCCATTGTTGTCAAAGGGGGAGGATAAAAAATAAAACCTAATTACAAAATAAGGGGTTTTCATGTATTTCCATCAATGCCAAAGGGGGAGAATTTTGGACATGGTGTTGCATTGATGTCAAAGGAGATCAATATGCTCAATATTGGACATAATGTTATGAATTTGACAATGATGTTGATATTGAGATTGATGCAAAGAGGTCAATATTATGGTCATCATCATCAAAATTGTGCATATGATATTGTCAAACTCATGCATTTTCTAAAAACAATGAATACTTACGGTTAATAAATTCGTCATATCTAAATGAAAAAGGGAAAGATCAAAATATAGTGCTCAATAAAATGTGTAAAAGGGTATGTTATGAGAGTCTCTATTATACATCTTGATCTTCGACTTGGATAACTTTGACTTACATTGCCTTCAACCTCGACTTGATAACTTTGACTTGCATTACCTTCATCCTCGACTTGATAACTTCAACTTACATTTCTTGAATCTTGGTTGACTCGACTTTGGTCGACTTACTATGCTCCGACCCGACTTGCATTTTGGCTGTCTCATTTTTCCCATTTCAACTTCTGGGTGGTCGACTCTATTTTATTTTTCGACTCGACTTGTGACTTGAGTGGTCGAGAATTTCCGATCATATAAAAAGTCAAAGTTATAATTGTTTTAAATAGAGAATTCCTCTTATGGATCAAACATATTGATATTCAATGATCCAACAAATACAATATGCCTATAGTAACTGTAGAGGAACAATTATTGGATGACTGAGGTCAATGGATAATGAAATCATAAATTCTATGGATCGATAATGGACAATGAATATTGATCATAGAGTGTTGGATCAATATGGAAGTGTGAGAAGAAAATAAAAAGAGTCAATCCATAAGTAATATCGACTCATAAAGACTAAAAATATGATTAAATATAAGTAACACCTTATGATCGGGGTTTGTTCAAAGAAATGTTACAACAACAATAAACAGTTTTTAGCACCCAGATATTCCATTAATGATGAAAAAATTACAAGGTATTTGAAGTATTTTGAATTAAAGACAAAAATTTTAATGACAAAATGTTAGCATTATTATCAAATTAATTGAAGAGGTGCATTGTTTCATACAAAGAGACACGACGTTTCAAATTCCTACATGTTGGAATACTATATAAACAAAAAGGTATAATGGAAGGAGAGTGTATATGTGGTCTAATTTATAATATAAAAAATAGAAGTAGAGTCCAAGGAAGTATATGAAACCTGAAACATACACATGAAGTGAGGGTGGAAGCTAGGATTGGAGTCCTCTATAGGTTTAAGCCTGAAACAGGGAGTTACATCTTCCTCAAGTTGGTGCTTGAAAAACTGAGGATTGGAGTCCTTTGCTTGTTGGAGGTTGATCTACAGGGAGTTGGTGCTTCCTCAAGATGGTGCTTGGGAAACATGGGATTGGTGTCTCCTCAAGTTGAAGCTAAAAAAAGATATATTGGTGTCTCTTAAAATCTGAAACTTGTAAATGAAATATATTTTTTTATGATTATTACATTTAAAATTCAGAGTTTTGTGCATTCTTTTTGATAAGTTGTTATAAATTAATATAGAATTATTTTAATTTGAGAATAACAAGCCGTACTGATTCACCTCCTTCTCAGTATTGAACGATATTCCAACACATACAACAAACATGGGAATTCAACAAAGAAAATCTCATGCATATCAGTATAAAGATATTTTCTCTCCATCTCCCCACATTCACTCTCAGACCCTAAGTTTCTCGCAGGGAAACCGCAAGCTCCTTTGCAATTATCCAATCTTGAATTTCCTCCCAAGACAGATACCACCTCATCTCTTTCCTTCATCATCCCCTACAAGAATTTCAAGTCCAAACAAGGGAACCATTTGTTGGTATTGTTTAAAGCTTGCACGCATCCTTCTTAACACTGGGGAGTTTAGACCTAGGGTTTTTCCAAAGTCGAACAACAAAAACCCCAAAGCATTGACATATCAATCTTAAGCCAAGACCGAAGAAGGTCTCACCTGAGATGCAATGAGGATCACATAAACCATCTGGTCTTGTGACAGGGATGAAGGGTTAAATACACATGTATTCATTTGGGATGACATTCATGCACTCCATTAACCTCAATTTACTATTGATCATTAAGTAAATCAATACACACACACACATCCAAATAACACATGAATGAAACAAAATAGAACATAACTATTGCAACTTTATTATCCCTTCAATTCCATAATACACAAGTATACATTACGTAGACTATATTCAACAACGACAAAGTTTCATGTCTTCTTTAGATAGTTCCCCATATTTACAACATATTGTACCATGTGCATTCCTTAGAAATTAGAAATATGACATACTCATAATTATATTTGGAAGAATTACAACATTAGGAAGGCTTAGAGTGAGCTCAACACACAACAACTCAATCAGTATTCTAAGCAAGTGTCTAAAACTCTAATCATCTAACTCTATTTTTGATGTCGCAACATCCTTTTATAGCTTTGTCTGCTCGGGAGTTCTATCTCATTCTCCTTTGATCCATTCTATCTATTGAAAAAATGCCTTCCACACTTTTGGTACTTGTCTTCGATCCATGTAGCCTTATGGAATCAGAGCAATATTAACTACCTTTCCATATCATCTTTCGTCAGTTCCATGTTCCCTTGTGTTGTTGGAAGTGATCATTAGATAAGATTTCTCGATAATTCCTTTCTTGATTCTAGCATGCATCTTCTTGATTTTATGTGTGCATCAAAACTTGGACTGACGCGTATTTGATAGGCTTCGAACTTGGCATGCAATATCAAAACTCATTTCGATGCACACTTCTTGTCCTTCTTCACGCAATTAGAATAGGTGCACACAAAAGTAGAATGGGCACATACAAAAAATTGGAAGGAACATTCACAAAACCTGGAATGAGTGTGGAAAACTTCATCTGTGCACTCGCGAGAGATTAACCCAAAACTTTGAGTGCCAACAAGTCCCGATATGTGGTACCATCCCATGGAGGAGGATGTTTATTTCATCGTGCTGGATTTTCTAGAAGGGGGGTGTATTTTCCCCATTTACCTGTGATATTGCCTAGCATTGTAGGAGAGACCTAGATGGCATATATGAAGAGATATGTCGTCTTTGATGTTCATTCAACTTTGGAGTTTTAGGTTCATGGTGGTCAGTTGTGGATATCTTTATTTCAAAGAGAGGATCTTAGGTGTCTGCGTCTTATGTCTCAACATTGTCAGAATATAGCTCTGATGGGAAGTACATTAGTTTATATATGTTGTATTATGTAGATAGTTTATTGTAGATTCCCTGATTGATTAGGTGGGCGAATGTTTTTTTGATAAAATTATGTCACACATTAGATCATTGTCGCATTGTTTTGTATGGCACGGGATTCTTCCCATTCACGTCAGAGTTATATACACTATTTTTGGAGAGGGTTCATGTAACTCGGTTAGAAGTAACTCGCTTTCCTGGTAGGCCTATATTTGATGCGCGTATGTGCATGAGGGGGCATTTGATGTCCAATAGTGTCCAATACGATTTTCCCATTTCTTTGGTTGGTAGGGCGGTATGTGATTTATTGGCTAGCGAGAAAAATCATGTCCTTGATATTGGAATGTACTCGTATGCATGGATGGATTGGAGAGCATGTCCAAACATCCAATTTACAACAAAGGATCCAATAAATGAGAGATGCAATATTATCATTATGTTTTGATCAATCTATTTGGATATTTTGTCTTATTTAATGAACATGTAATTTATTTTAACATTTTGTTTCAATTATGTTATTATTATTATCTATTGTTTTGCAGATATTGGCACATATGTTGAGGATGAACCTCCCCAACATGAGGATGAGGTGATCGAGGAGGTATATGACTAGCCTCCATTAATACATAGACCCCACATGCCATGCAAGCTAGATATGAAAGTCTAGCTAGAGGTAGCAGATCAACTATGATGTGTCATGACTAGTCACATAGTGCTACCCACACCTGTTAGAGATATATTATGGGTAAAGGATCTGTTCAGAAGAAAATATCAATATAGCATAGAAAAACCTTAGAAAAAGTACTCAACGCCTTGAAAAAGAGATAATTTTAGATAATAAGCCTCTTCAAGGGGGCAACCTCCTTTTACCCCACTTAAATGTTCAAGTACAAGATGATTCAAAATGAATATGTTGGGGATGTGCCTTCCCAACATGAGGATGAGGTGATCGAGGAGGTATATGACTAGCCTCCATTAATACATAGACCCCACATGCCATGCAAGCTAGATATGAAAGTCTAGCTAGAGGTAGCAGATCAACTATGATGTGTCATGACTAGTCACATAGTGCTACCCACACCCGTTAGAGATATATTATTATGTATGATCTGTTAAGAAAAATATCAATATAGCATAGAAAACCTTAGAAAAGTACTCAACGCCTTTGAAAAAGAGATAATTTTAGATAATAAGCCTCTTCAAGGCAACCTCCTTTTACCCCACTTAAATGTTCAAGTACAAGATGATTCAAATGAAAATGTTCTTTGGTATATATAGGAGACTAGGTGGTATAATTAAAACTAATGGAAAAAAGTCGACATAAATAAAATAACATTACTAATATAATATGCCCCAATTAAGGGTACGAGCCAATATTATGGCTTAACATGCCCTCCCTGGAGACAAGTGTTGTCCACAATGCTTGAGTAACTTGGATGCTTCTATATAAAAGAAACATCTTCCCAAGTGGAATTCTCAACAGGCTTCTCCATTTAATGAGATACTCGAAATGGATCTATTCCCCTCAACTCATGCGAATTCTTGTGTCGCTGATGGCTTCAAGCTCCAATATGATTTTTTCCTTCATCAAAGTTTTGGCTATATAGTTTGAACTGATCTTGTCATAACCTTCTTTAAGCATGAAACATGGAAAACCGGTACTCATGAAGATGTAGGTAGCTCCAATTTGTATGCCATAGTACCAATATATTTTGCATTACCCTTATAAGGCCATAGTACTTTGGTGATACTTATTATCCTTTTGTCTTGCTTGAGGGACATCTGCTTGTATGGTTATAGTCTTAAAAGCACCTAATCCACTACTTCAAAACTTCTTTCCTAATGATGTTGATCTCTTCTTGTTGTTTCATGATATGTGCCATGGTCGTGTTGTCCTTTAAGATTTGGAGAACTTGTTGTTGATTCTCGATGTGATATTCCACCGCTTGAACCTTATAGATTTTTATTTTAGAGAAGAAGTGATGGAAGGAGGGTGGTATCCATAAGTGCCATAAATGATGTCATTTTTTTGTTGAAAGATGAAAGGAAGTGTTATACTCACCATTCTGCCAAGGGTAAACCATTTGAACCATTGTGTTTGTTTATCGAGACAAAGCAACTAAGGTAGCCTCTCGCATATTTGTTCTCTATCTCATGGTCTACCCATTGAGGATGATATGATGAGCTATGACAATTACACTAAACAAGAAAATAATTCTCCAAAATGTCTAGTGAAGATGGGATTCTATCACTTACACACATTTGGGCTAAATTTCATGTAGCTTTGAACCTGCCTCCTGAATGCTAAGTGGGCAACCGTGACTAGCTTTGAAGGGATGAGAAAGTGCACAAAGTAAAAGGCATTTCTGGTCATTCTATCAACAATCATGATTACACTCTTTCCTTAAGACTTTGGTACTCCCGCAGGATAAAATCCATGGAAACCTTCTCCCAAAGACCTAATTTGGGATGGATAATGGTTGTAAAGACCTTGTGGTCTTAATTGTTTCCCACCTTATTTTGTTGGCAAACAAAAAAATCTACCACAAACCTTTAAACATCATTTTAAGGCCATCCCAAAAAAAAAAAAAATCCTTCTTGACTCTATGGTAGGTTTTCAAAATCCCGAGTGTCCTCCTACTAGAGAGGTGTGCAACTCAATAGTACTTTTGTTTGAGTTGGGATTGCTTTTACATAAATATAAGCAATCTTTTTACCATAGTGAATCGTTTTCCATGTAAATGCATACTTATGCACTGTATCCCTGCTAAAACCTTTTGAATGAGATTCCACACTTTTGTCATTCTTCCATTCATCCCTTTGTTTCTATTATCCAATTGGTTGGATGATCGAGATAGCACAATGTAGAGAAAGGCCTCAACATATTCATCCTTTTCTTGAGAGTGCATCTACAGCTACCAACATTTTTTCTTCCCCTTTTCATAGAGGATCCTCAAATCATAATCCAACATCTTGGTTACCCATTTTGTTGTTCTTCCAAGATAGTCTTTGTTCCAAGAAGTATTTAAGACTATCATGATCTGTTTTAACTTTGAAGTGCCTACCTATTAGGTAATGGACATCATTTCTTCAATGCATGTAGTATTGCCATCATTTCCTTCTCATAAATGGGCTTGTATAAGTCCTTTTCCCTTTGATTGGTCGACTTTCAAAAGCCAAAGTCCTTCCTTCTTGCATTAGAAAAACACCAATTCCATTCCTAAGGCATCACATTCCACAATAAAGGTTTTGTGAAGTCCGAGTGATCAAGAAAGGAGTTTTACACATCACCTCTTTAAGTTGTTCAAAAGCTTTAGTTGTCTCGAGTCCATGAAAATGCATCCTAGTTAGTGTCATTAAAGGTGTTGCCATTCTTCCATAGTTCCAACAAACTTTAAGCGGTAGTAACCTGTCAAACCCCAAATCCTCTAAGATTCTTCAATGTTTTGGGAATTGGTCGGTCCATCATGGCCTTAATCTTGTTAGGGTCTACCTTGACACCTCATGAGATACAATTCCAAATACTTACCTCCTTTACTCCAAAGAAACATTTGGATGGTTTGGCATATAGTTGTTGTTCCTTTAGTAGTTGTAGCACCTTGTCAACATAAGTCGCATTATGATCCTCCCAAGACTTCATATAGATTAGTATATCATCAAAAAATACTAACACAATTTTGAAGGAAGGATTGAAAATGGAATTCATCAACCCTTTGAATGTGGAAAGTGTATCAGGCCAAAAGGCATGACCAAAATTCATAATGGCCTTCATGAGTTCGAATGTTGTTTTGGATATCTTCTTCCTTCATTCTCGACTGGATGATACTCGAAGGAGATCCAATTCTTGTGAAATAGATTGCCCATTTAGTTGATCTAACAATTCATCAATGGCGTGAATGGAAACTTAGCTTTAATAGTGATCTTGTTGAGCTCTCTATAATCTCGGACACATACGCCATGAGTTATCTTTCTTGAAATCCATTACCACCGGTGTAGAGTAAGAACTTTGGCTAGGGTTTATTGGAATGCCAATTTCTAACATTTCTTCAACCATAAGGGCCACTCTCACTCTTCGAAGCGTAAGGGTATCCAGATGGCCTGATGTTAGAGGAACACTCGTGAATTAGGTGAATTTCATGATCATGATTTCGAAAGTGGGTGGAAGACCTTTGGGAATATATATTCAAATACTTTGAATGCTTATCAATGATCCTTGAGATCTTGAGGAATAGATGGCTTAGATGTTTGAACATCTAGTGAGCATAGTTGTGCACAACACCTTGATGCCCCGCTTTCACTAATTTTGTCATGTCGCTAGAGCTCATCACCTTACTAGGTTTCCTATGATACCTCTTAACTCAATTTATTTTCCCTTCCAACGAAAATTTCATGAAAAGTTCTTTTGAAAATTAAAGCCATTGTTCCTAATGATTGTAACTTACTGATTCCTAGTACAACATCTAAACCACCCATGGTATAGCAATCATTGGACTATTCATTACATATTCCCCATAGTAAGATTGATCTTATTGCATTTTCCTCGAAGCAATTGATAGTTCCTCCATCCGCAATCATTACTTGAAACTATGGCACTGGATATACAAAGCAATTGGAGATCTTTGGTTACAAGCTAATGAACATGAGTACCTTAACTCAGGGACTATTACCTTTTTTTTCTTTTTATGTATCCTTGTATCTCAGGTTTTGAAGAATGATAATTCCAAACAATGCATTACATGATATCGTGAGTCAACTCTTCAAACGAAATTTCTTCTACATTTTCATCTTGAGATATTCTTGCTCGTTTCTTCCTTCACACCGGTGTAGAATAATTTCTTCTCACCACACCTAAGTCCCTTACTGCATTCTGTTGCCACAATAAAGCATAAACTTTTCTTTTCTTTCCTCCACTGAGTTGAGGTGTCAACCTTGTAGGTTGAGGAGTTTTGGAAGAAGTAGCATTATTCTCTATATGATGTTGGGATTGGTCCTTCTAGTAGCCATAGCCATATTTTTACTCTTCAACATTTTTCACCTTTTAAATGCATCTAATGATTTGGGTTCCCAAAGGAGAACCTAATGTTGAATTTTTATCCTTTAAAGTTCCTATGAATACATCAATCAAGTGCTCATCCGAATATCTGGGTTGCCTTTTATATTCAATTCCTTGGAAGTTCCTCAATGTGCTCTAGAACTCCAACCTTTTGCTTGAGATTTATCAATTGGCTAAAGAAGGTATTGCTCTTTGTATCCTCATAGTGTGCTATCATTTCTTCCGTGAAAATTGTCCAAGGATCTAGTGATTTGTGAGAACAAATCCATCGAGCCATACAAATTGATTATTGATTAGGTTGTAAATATAAAGAAGCAATTTGTACCTTTTGTGTATGTGGCACATTATGGAGATCAAAGAATTGGTCCATCTGAAGTATCCATGTGATTGGGTCCTTGCCATCAAACTTCCTCATATCAATCTTAGGAATGTGGTTGGTATTCAAACCAAAGTTGGAGTTTCTCCATTCTTGATTCACCTTACTTGTGTCCTCATCACGAATTTCATGGGATGCATTTTCACTTTCAGGTGTCATCTCTATTACAAAAATTTTCAATACTTCCATGATCTCCCCTTTTAAACCCTCCATCATCTCTTTTAGTTCATCTTTTGTTACTATCTTTTTTTATAAATCATTTATGTCCCTACGCATTTTTTCACCTTCATCAAGAGTCCAAGTAGGATTTTTTGGACGCTTATTTGGTGTAGAGGTTACCTTTTTGGGTGGCATGTTGGCCAAGTATCACTTTTGAACCTTGACTTTGAGGTGGTTCTGCTAGACAATATTTCTTCTGTTGTATCTCCCAAGTTTCGGCCCTTCTGGGTATGAAACTTTCTTTTATGTAGTTATTTGATATTTCTTCTCTGCAATGCCACAGGTCTGATCAAAATTGGATGTGACAAGTGGAATTTATGGTAAGTTCCCCACAACTTGTCGATTCTTGTCCTTTCCAGGAGATCTCACTTGTATAACGTGACCCACACAAAATAATTGATATAAAATTCTGAAACTCACACCAGAAATACTACAGACTGTCCACGATCCAATGAAACTAATCCCACTCAATTTGGACACTCTAGGAAGAAGTTATGATTTGTTTACCTGGAAAACCTTTTTGAGACTAGTCAATAGGACTAGTCAGATACCCTATCTTACACAAGGTGTATCTAAAACTTTAAGATGAACCAGAAGCTGAAATGTTTACCATAGATACCTTACTAAGTTTTGTAAATAGCCTCCAGATTTAAGGGTCTGAAACGTTACAAAAAAGTTTTTATAGTGCAAATTCCACAATGACTCAATTCAAGATGATTCTTGAACCCTATCTTGTACAGGTTGTATCTCCGAAATTATAAGGCCTCAGGAATTGAATTTTGAACCCAATGTACCTTGGTTTGTCTACTAAATATCCTCCAAGCCGTTTCTTCTAAAACGTTGTAGAAAAAAAAGTTATAGCGAAAATTCCAAGGTGTCTCAGATGTAGTAGAGAAACCCCAAGACCTTGAGCTCTGATACCATATGTTAAGAACCAAATATCAATATAGCATAGAAAAACCTCAAAAAAAGTACTCAACACCTTGAAAAAGAGATAATTTCAGA
>SNQJ01S0070458.1:0-13488 GCA_010110895.2 Picea sitchensis | reverse complement strand
ACAAGATGATTCAAAATGAAAATGTCTCCTTGGTATATATAGGAGACTAGGGGGTATAATTACAACTAATGGCCTAAAGTCGACATAAATAAAATAACATTACTAATATAATATGCCCCAATTAAGGGGTAATGAGCCAATATTAGGGCTTATCAAGATCTCTCTACTATATGGAGGCGTTTGCCTCATGACATGGTCATGTTGATGCATCATATTTTTGGTGTCGTCAACCTCATCGATACGTTGAGGGATGATACTCATGATCCCACTACATCTAGCTCATCAAAAAATCCATCTACATCTTCTAGTCCACCACATGGTCCTCCTCCCCCTCCTCCATATGAGTCAGTTGCACCATCTACCGACATTGTTGCTTCCCCTCCACATGTGTTTGAACCTGCATCCAGATCTGATCCTCCTCCTCCTCCTCCTCCTAATTCCCCTCCACATGTGTCTAAACCTGCATCCATGTCTGATCCTCCTCCTCCTCTTACTTCTCGTCCACATGTGTCACCATATTCTATTGATTCTCCTCCTCCACCTCCACTTGTGTCACCATACACCGATCCTTGTCTTTCTCCTAGTCCACACGTGTCATCATCCATCGACCCCCATCCTCCTCCTCTTCCTCCACATATGTCACAAGATTTTGATGCTTTGGACACTACGTTCAAATCAAGTATTGTTGCACATATTCATGATATTCATAGAGAGACATTTGATAGTGCACTTTTGTCGACATTTATTTTTGAGATAGTTTTTCTTGATAGAGGTTCTACCTCTGGTAGTAGAGACACTAATGCACATGGCTCTGGTGGTGGACTTATCTAGTAGGGGTATTTGTTGGCATTTATATTGATTGTTTTATATTTTACTCGAGATCTATATATGACATGTTTATTGCAGATTTTGTTGAGATGTATGTCTGTCATGTATATTCATATCTATATCGCTCATGTATATTATGTCTTTCATATAATGTTGTGGTTTTTTTTGTTGTTCAATTTATAAAATGTATTATGAGTATGCCAATAATGAACATTGTTAATGATTTCTCTTTTTTAAGTGAAATTTGACATGTATCATTCATTTAAATTTACAGTTGTCATGAAATGTCTAAATTTACTATTATGAAAGCGTTTAATTTGTATTTTGATTGCAAAACGTTATAACCATTAATACCATATAATGTTTAATTGTTGTTTAAGGTGAATTGTTTGTTATCCAACAAGATATAATATGTTGATTAAACGTGTTTAGAAACAAAATACTTAGATATGATGAGTGAAATGATTGTGATTTGAATATTTATGTATGTTTCATATATTATAATAATAACATTATACCATAATTATTCACTAACAATAATGATGATGATGTAATAATAATGTTATTTTTTAAATTTTTACTATGCTAAGATTAAAAGACAAAGTTATAATATAATCATTTATTAAAATCACAATTATTATATTTTATTAATATTTCGTTTTTCCAAAGATTTTATTAATTTATACTATCCAACTATTATAATATATGAAATTTATTCAATTAAATTTCAAATAATAAATATAGAGAATAATAATACATTTTGGTCTATACACTTTCGATAAAATGGTTTCACAAAAAAATAATATCACCCACCATTTTATAATTAATATTTTAATAATAGTAACAAAGATTTCTATACTTTTAAATAAGTAAGGATCATAAAAAATTTCCTTAATTTTGACTAGGCTCTAGAAAAAGACTCTTTTAAAATTTCCATGTTCTTCCTACTCATTTCATGGAGAATGCAAAAATAATGATTAATATAAGTTTATATGATTATAAAACTTAAGGATGGAATCGAATAGGTGAAGGCCATGATAGTTGCACTAGTTAAGGTGGGGAATGCCATCAAAGTTGGTAATACCAACACCACAAGCACCGTAGATGTTCAATGAAGTTATTTTGTTGGAATTGTCCTTAGAATTTCCATCAAATTAAGTATATATTTATTTGAATTTTGATTTTCTCAAACAACAAAAATTTTGAGGTTTGAATAATTTTTAATATCTTCATTTTTTGTTAAATAAAATACAATTTAAAATAAATCTTTACTATTGTATGCCACCAACTTTGTGATATCTCAATTATTGCTTAGTAATTCAAAGGTTAACATAAACATACTTTAATACAATACAACATAAATTTGCTATAATAAACAATAAATATGACAATAAAAATATATCAAAACCACATCTTATGATTGTACATCTATTTAATATATTTTCAATATGGTAGTTGTAAATGGTTGTTAACTTTTCATATCCAACATAATTATAAAATGAAGAAAAAAAAAACATAATTGTCCATTATAGATACCCATAATAAAATGACACATCCACAATATAAATGTCCAAACAAATTATTTACAAATCAATATTCATTGCCATCACCCTGATTATCTTCCTCGCTTGGCATTGCAACATTTGTTTTCAAAAAGATTTTTATATTTTGGATCATGTCTCAATACGAACCATCAATCTCCATCCAACACATCTAGGTAAAAAGACACTTGGTTGCAATGTTTTGGGAAAATATAAGGCTCGTTACTTTCAACCCACATTTTTTTGAGTTAATACATATTATCCCACTATCATGATTTTCCTTTACATTTTTATGGTTGAAGGTATCCCAGCAATTGCAACAAAAAATAACACATTAAAATGATGAAAAGTCCACTTTCATGATTTCTTGTATCTTTCCAATGTAACCTAACTTCTCCTTTATTAGGTTTTCATCACGGTGGCTAGCATGACTAGATTGGTTGAACTCAACCTCCACTCAATAATATTGTGTGATGTGTCCATCCTCATCAGCATACTCAATGCGAAAATGATGTCCATATGCCCACACAGATGGGAACAAATGCACCTGTAAAAATGAGAACAAAGGATGATGTCATATGTCTAATAACCGAAGCAATAATAAAAACATAATACATGCTACAATTCAAATGTATAATATTATAAGTAGAATGTGGTACTTAGAGAGCTTATTATAGAGTTGCTACACCCAATCCCTATGTTTAGTGCATCTAGATCTTCTCCACCTGGGTTACAACTAGACACTGCATATTTCTCTTGTATATGGTCAACCACCCAACTGTTGAGCCATATTGTTGGCATATTTTCTTTTAAATGATCAGGATAAGGCATGCTTCTACCATTCAACCATATGAATGCTTTCCTGTCACTATCCCATTTCCTTCTTTTTTCTCCATACAATGCGATCGATGGTCACATTGCCTCCACATTATAAAGAGCAAATTTATTGATGGAATTCATTTCTAAATTCGTTGATGTATACAAAAATTCAAAACAAATAGCATGAGATAAAACATATATTATCAATTTAAAGAATGGATTTATTGATAACATCAAAATTTCTAAATTTGTTGATGTATAAAAGAATTCCAAACAAATAGCATGGGACGAAATATATATTATCAACTTCAATGTAAAAAAATTATCTATACTCAATTGACAAAATAAAACAGACTTACTCTTTATCAAGTACCTTTTCCCTTTGTTTGGAGTATCCCCCCTTCCCTTTTGTCCTCATCTTAATGGTCATCCCAAACAATTACCCCTTCTACATCGTCAATTTGATTGATGTACTCACTTACATAATAGAACAACTCGTATACCATGTACCCTTCTGTCATAGAGCCCTCCGGTTTTGCCCTTTTTCGAACAAACCCCTTCAATTTTTTCATGCACCTCCCTAAGAAGAACATCCAATGACTTCAGAAAACCCCAAATATTTACCTCGTCGGGTAGGTGAATTAGAATATGGACTTGCAAGTCCATAAAACTCATGGGAAGTTCCTTCTCAAACATACAAACAATCTCATCTATCTCTTGACGCCACCATGGAATGTTAGACATATGAATCTCCCTTGATGTGATCCAACGTACAAATGCAAATAATTTCGATATGAAATGTCACAGGGTCTAGGGGAAGGCATGGTTCACATAACCATGCATGAGTAAAGGATAATGAAATTACAAAATATACACACATCATTAATTTCCATAAAATTGTGAGTGCATAGGTTATTTTTTATAACAATATGGAGCAAGAAAATAGCCAATAAAGTAAAATAACTAACAAAATAAGTAGACAAAGAAGATGGGTGAAAAAGTCACCAAGCCAAGTCAATTAATATGTACATCAATAGTACATTAATAATACATCTCAAAGTAACAACCCAACAACTGTATCATAACTAACCGATTGTTAAGGTTTAGTTAGGACTCAAGATTATTTCTAACAAACCCCCATTTAATCTTAAGTCCACACAAATGTATCAACTCAATAACAAGAACTAATGCAAAATTTGATAACATATCCAAGTATTCAATTTGTAACTCATGATCTGAAATATCATGAGTGTCGATGAAGATCTGCCTGAAAAAACCTGCCAAATGTGGATGCTGAAAAACTAAATATGGAAAACTCATTATGCATCAAATGAGCTAGATATCTTTTGAGTGGTCACTAAAGTGAACCCAAACCAATGAGATCAAATATCGATGAGAAGTGAATTAGCTACAATTCTAACACATCCCATATCCTGAAAAACTATGGCAATCCAATGTGCCAAGAGAAAAGAGAAGACTAATTGTATACCCTGTGCAAGGTAAAAAGACCATCCCTGAGAAGTCCGAAGACTATGAACCTCTCATATATCCACACATAAAAAAAAATATAAAAAAACCTGCTAAGAAAAAAAAGTGTCGAACAACATCCAAAACTTGTATATGAAAAATCATGTAGTAAAAAAAACCTTTGAGTAGTAAACCAGGTAAACTGTTGGTATTGCTCCAAATCCTGAACCTAAATGTCCATCAAACATGTCAGACAATCCATCAAATGATAAATTCCAAGTGTTGAACTGTCTTAGAGAAAAATCATCTCACAGTCAAACTAACCAATCCAAATCCATCATCCATTCATGAAACAAACATAATGTCTTAAAACAATCCTCGATTATCCATCATCCTGAAATCATAAATTTTTCTGCAATCCTAAATCCTAAATCTAAAATCAATCATCATAAACTACAAACATCTAAGTTAGACTTCAAAACTTGAAGTCTGACATATCAATATTCCCCTTTCGTCGACTAAAAAGTGAGAAGTCTAGATAATGAGATATACCCCCATGAAAGTGGAAATGGGTAATCAAACCATCTTTGAGCGGAGTCTGGAGACTCGATCTTAAACTCAAAAGATTACATCAAGTAGGCCCTAGTCATTTCTGTATCATCCAATCCTAAAAAACATTCATGTCCATCAATTGTAGAAATACCTCCAATAAAGAATGGTTTTACATGTGTATAAACTTGTCAATATGATCATTCCAATAACTTAGCTTCCAAATTCCAATGCCAAGTCCCTAACAATTCAAAATTTACCTATTTCCTCTTAATATTTAGTCGACGGAAAAATATTTTTGAGACATGGTTTTTCTTCCCACAAAAAACACATGGGTGGAGATCAAAACAATTTAACTCAACATGGCCAACTTGGTGACAATGTTGACATAGTACAAGTTCTTTGTCCAACTGAGCATCATCAACCAACAAATCCCCAATAATTTGTATTATCATCAATATCCTCAACAATAATATCATCATCAAAATCTGTATGAGCATCTTGATCAACATCTTATACATCTTCCTTAGCAAGTTCTTCTTTCCTATCAATATTAACCAAACAACCAACTCTTATAAATATAATTGGTTTACAATAATTAGGTATATGAAAAATGTTATCATGATCCTTTTCATATCCTAAACCATATCTATTTCATTTAAACTCTAATTTTCCCCACGGTCTAACATAGTTATCTATATTTTCAACATGATCCTCATGTTGAACCTTCAATTTATCCACTTTTAGTGTCATCAATCAAGGCTACACCAACTTCATCAAAGGAAAAAGACTGCAACTCACAATCAACAAGCGCAAGTTAGCTTTGTTGTTCCTTAAGTTTATGTTCCTATTCCTTGGTGTCATAATTAAATGACGTCAATTGTCCAGTCAAAATCTTTGTTTGAGTTTGAAGTAGATGTACCTTTTTGTGCAGTATGTGAAAACAAGTAAAAACATTAGTGGGAGTTCCTTTTTGCATAGGAATTGTAGATTCTAGATTCTTGGTAATCAATGTGTACAACATATTAAATATTTTGTCGATTCCCACCATTTTGAAGTGCTTTAAATATGCAGAATTTGGAAAATCTAAGACCTCCTTCTAAACCAAGTGGGTTTTACAAAGATATTTGAACCCCCTTAGACAACCTTCTAAATTATGCAAAGAATTCAAAGTTATGAACCAATTTGTTTTCAACTGAAAATAATGTAAACCAATACACACACACAAAATTGTCCTAAGACCCCCTTATTCAGTGGTGGGTCTAGGAATGGAAGAAACTTTTACTTACAATTCTCCTTTTAGCTCCAATTATAAAATATGTAAAATATAAATGACCTTATTACTTATTACTCCTTTTACAAATGCCCTTATGTATTCTAACAAACTTCTTATGACTCCTTTTAGAAATGACAATTTTCCTTATAGCTCCTTTACATCATGTCTCTCTTTATAAATCCCCTTTTTCAAACATAAACTACTTTGGTCAAACAAATATGTCTTAATTAATATTAATCACAAATGCCAGGCATATCTTATTATTCTTCTTTCAAAATAGAGGTTGAGATTACCATAATGTTCTTGGAGGTTGCACGTCTAATTGTTCTCAACGAATCAATTTATTTCTATTCAGATCTCCTTCGCTTTCTACTGTCATCTACTTGGGTCTCCTTTGATTGCAAAGAACTCCCATACGATCAACACTCCCAGTGATCAGATTGGCATGTGGATCCTGTCTTAACAAAGGGAGAGCAATGGAGAGCGAGATCATTCTTTAGTGCTTCCTGGCGTTGGTTCCCTTCACATAGACCAATATGTGTTTGATTAATCTCAAGCCTTCCACTAGAACTGGAAGTGACGACTATGGGGGAGGTGATGAGATTTTGCATTTAGAATTTCAAAGTACTTCTGACTCGTTCACATCAGGTTCCAATGGCAGTGATTTTCTTGGCAAATCCGAGAGTCTTCATGCGTTACATGATTGAGAGACAAAGAATGTCCAAATAAAAATATAACTCGGCTGCTTGTTAGCCCTTACTCACCCCGCATCAAGGATTTTCACAATCAGATAACGCTCATGTCGAGATTATTTTTGGATTTTTAGATACAAAGAATATAGTTGCAAAATCATAGAGACTCTACGCCTCAAAGAAACCCTGACAATATGTGTCGAACAACAATGTCTTTGTATATATATTTTTAAATTTTACAACAACAGTCTATAACTGCATTTCACTTCTGTCAAAAAAACAAATAATTACAATACAAATATTGCAGGCAGTCAGTAGAGTTTGCATATAAAATCATAACCATAAAAGCAACTTCACTCTCCAAATATTAAACTTAAACTTAATAAGAGCAACCCAATATCTCTTAAGAAACCAATCAGATTCTTATGTAGACTAAAATTTAAAATGATTTTTCAGAATGCCACACATCTAGTTACCGAATCACCCAGCGTGCACTCTCTTCAACATGCAGCCATCCCAATCCCAATGATCACAAACATGTTGTGGTACCACATGATAACAATATGGAGTAAGAAAATAGCCAAGCCATCCCAATGCCAATGATCACAAACATGTTGTGATAACACATGATAACAATATGGAGCAAGAAAATAGCGAAGAAAGTAAAGTACTAACAAAATAAGTAGACAAAGAAGACCAGCTGAAAAGGCACCAAGCCAAGTCAATTAATATGTACACCAATAGTACATTAATAATACATCTCAAAGTAATGACCCCACAACTGTATCATAACTAACTGGTTGTTAAGGTTTCGTTAGGACTTAGGTTTATTTCTAACAATTTTTAATCATGTATTCAACATACATACCCTTAGAAGGTTCAAATGGTCATGGGATTTCAACCACGACAAATTTCCATCTACAGTGAAGCAATGTTATAGAGCCGACCCATATAAAGAAGGTGTATTCACACCCAATATAACATCCTTCGCCATAGAAAGATCATCTTTCTTCAAAATCCATGGGACATCACCTTATTTAAAACACCAAGTGGGACCAACCTCTCCTCTAGTTTTGTTTCTCGGCCACTATCTCTTTTTAGTATTCGAAGCAATAAGATCTCTCCTAACAACCAATGTGTCACTTTTATTCCATGATATGTGCCTCCATAAAGAAGACGAAACATTTTTTAGTATACGCATGGGATCTAGTAAGTGGTCATTCTCATAAAATACAGATTTCCTTTTCATCCCAATAGGGATTTTTTCAGCACAGGTGTCAAATGTTTTTTGATCATCAAACATAGGTTCCCCATTTGAATCAAAAAATTATACCATTTTCATCTCCTTCACCATGTCATATTCCCTATTCTAATATGTTGATGTCATTATTTTATGTCTTCGGGTTCTCTTTGGTTTACCATTGAAAGAAGATGCAACTCTTCTATAAGGGTGGTCTTTTGGGAGGAATACCCTCGAACAATCATACATCGACTTTCATAGGTGGTTGCACCACCTAGCCTTTAGAGAATATCCACAAAATTTATATCCATGATACTCTTTTGTCACAATACCTACGATTTTATCATATACATAGCATGTTAGTGTCAAAAATATAGTTTCACCAAATGAAGTATGCCAAATAAAATTACAGATATAAACAAATTGATGAACATGCTTACCACAGAAAACTACTAGTCCTCGATAATTGTGCATGGTGTATGCACATATGTTGTACAATGTAAAATACCTCTCCATTGGGATGGGTATTTATACACCATATACATTTATTCCTCCCCATAATTTATTAAATTAATCAATCAATGGTTGGAGGTATACATCCATTCTCTTCACTTGTCTTGTACCCAGGAATATAAGAGCCAACATAAGATGTTCATTCTTCAGGGATAACCATGGGGGGGTATTTTTATTGATCACTACCACTGGACAAACATAATAGTTGGTGTTTTGGAGGGAATATGGGTTAACTCCATCCATAACGATCCAAAAAGGATCCAGAGAAGGCTAAGAATAACTCAGAACTCACAGAGGCAACTCAGAACGCTTAGAATGGATCCAGCAGATAGAGTAAGGGAAAAAATTCAAAGTTCCCAAAACTCATTGAAAATGGCATGATAATGAAGAGTGTGTCTAAATATTTCTAACGACACAAACAGATTGTCAAACGAAGTTACGATTTGGAATATATTCGCGGTAAAATTTGTGGTCAAACAGACAAGTAAACATGGGCCACATCATCGTCCATATTGCTGACGTCAGCAGGATGTCAAAAACTGACATGGCAAGGTGAAATCATCATGATGGTTGTTGATGCCAACATTCCACGTGGCAGCACCAAAGGCTACCACATGTCACCCACCAATGGGATTTTCAGGGGTCCATGTGGACCAGTAGGAAAATGCCATGTGGCACCACCAAGAAGCACCACGTGTCATGTATGGATTGGCGAGGATTGACGTCAATGAGTAGGTGGACTAATAAGCAGGTGCCACATGGCCCAACCAGCATGTGACATGTGGCACCCCCAAAATGCCCAATAACAACCCATGAACGAATTTCGAAAATAAAAAAATTAGTGGGTCCGCCGAATCTGATAGACCACACCAACTTTAGCAGCAAGTTGGAAGGACTTTTGGACACTCTGCTAAAGTTAGTGAGGGTCAGATATATTGCAAATATATGTATACAACCAACATACCAAAAATGGAGTCTGAGGGATTCGACCCTGGAACCTTCGTTGATGCCCAAGCCTTAAAAAATCCACCCACAACCACTACGTTGCAGGTACCGCTTGGTACATCCACCCACAATTAAATTTAAAAAGGTGAAATATTCCCAAATACGGGAGAGGTGCAGACCGTATGACCTGTGGGCATGAATTTCTAGGCGGTACAATCATCATTGCAGGTTGCAAAGGGCACAAAAACCGAGATGAAATTCTTCTTAGGACTAGGAGTGTTAGAGATGGATCGGAGCATGAAGACAGTCATTTTTGGGTAATTCGATGCCATGAATTCAGTGGTGCTGTATGTTTTCTGATATGAGCATCATTTATGGAGTGTGATTTCAGAATGATATATATTTATGTATTTGTCAAATTCTTTTGTTGAGTTAATGAAAGAGACTACCCATTTGAGAGCAGGACCCAGAGACATAGTCCACCAGGGACGAACTTCGTTATCAAGTTTTGTGTTCAGATCTGATGCTTGTGTCTCTTCATTTTTAATTTTTCCCTTCTTTAATGGTGCACTTTAATTTATGCTCATTTAATACAATTCTTTACAAGTCACGATGAAAAGATCCTGGATCATGTTGGTATCAGAGTAGTCATCTTTGACTTGAATTATTGAGTGTGAATGATTACTAGGGCCAAGCATAAGTAGGGTGAAGGAACTCTAAAGACGTTCGATCTTGAAGTTGGTCGTGTATCCAGAAGGAAGAAAATGGTAGAAGAGGACAAGTATGATGAACAGGAGAAAAACTTTCACATGGTCTTTTATCGCATGTTAGAAATGGTCGAACGAATGTATGGATATTAAGAGAAGAGGATGAAGAAGAAAGGGAAGAAAAAGGAAGCACATGCAGATGATGATGCTTCAGTAAACCAAGGGGTTGGAGGAGATCCTCCTGAGCCTCTGTCTTCACCTTCAACTTCTAGTTTTTCTTCCTCTAAGCATTCCCATCATTCTCATCATTCTAGCCATAAAGCCTCTTTTAAGAAACCATTATTAAAGCTTGATGTAAAATTTTATTTACCTATGTTTAATGGAGATGCTAATCCTGAAAAGATAGATAATTGGATCCGACGGGTTGAAGTGTATTGTCGTATCCAACATATTGATGAAGAGGAAGTTAAAGTGCAATTGGCTTCTTTTCGTTTGGAAGGCATCGCTCTCGTATGGTGGGAGAGATGTCAAGCTTCAAGACATAAGTAAGTGTGGTAAGATTCTTTCCTCATGGTAGGAATTTAAATCAGCAATAAGGAAGAAATTTTATCCATTAGGGTATTTACATAAAGCAATGATGGAATGGAAAACTTTAAGGCAAAGCAAAGGAAAAACTGTACAAAGCTTCACAGAAGAATTTAGGAAGAAATCTCTTGCATTGAACATTCCTTTGGATTCTTATGAAACTTTAATGAAGTATATTGGCACACTTCACAATTATATTCGACATACTTTTCTCTTGTTTAACCCCACTAGTCTTGACGAAGTTTTTGTGCAAGCCACTCACCTTGAGAATAGGGGGAAACATGTTCAAGAAGATCCCAAAAAGAAACCTTCCAATTTCCCACAAAATAATTTTAAGAATTTTAAAAGGAAGGACAAGAAGACCACTACAGTGACGAGAGAAGGAGGAAAACCATCTTGCACTCATTGAAAGAACAGCGGTCACGATGAAGAACATTGTTGAAAACTACATCCAAAAAAGAAACCGAAACAGTTCGGTGGAAAGGGGAAGACAAAGACCATTGCTATAGTGCAACAAGATCTTGGTTTCGATTCAGGATATGAAGGAAAGATCACAGCGGTTGGAGTACAAGGAAAATATTATCTTCATGCTAGTTCTGGTTCCAATGATGAATCTCATGTTGATGAATGAAACAGGAATGAGTTATTTCATATAAGAGTTGTATCTAAACATACTAAGATAGATACATTATTTGACTTGGGTTCCCAAGTAAACTTAATATCTGAAGCACTTGTCAAGAAGATGGGTCTTGAAACGAAACCACATCCGAAGCCTTATCCTCTTGGTTGGGTATGTGATCAAGCAAAACTTAATGTCATCAAACAATGTAGGATCAGATTTTCTATTGCTTCAAAATTGATTGATGAAGTGGATTTGGATGTTGTACCACTTAATATATGTGGAATAGTGTTGGGAAGTCCTTATCTTTATGATATAAAAGTAGTCTTCTTTCGTCATGAGAACAAATACCAACTTACTAAAGGGGGAGTGGAATATATTGTTAGGGCTCACAGCATGAGGGTAAATACAACACTTGTTAGTGAAGGTCAAATGAAAAGGCTCATAAACACTAATAATAGATATGTACTCATGGTCGTCAAAGATAAATATGTCGGGACATCCGACTCTTTCCAAGGGTTTGATCCATCTCATAAAAAGGAATTAATTGATATTGTTTCTAAGTATGATGATATTGTTCAGGAACCAGATGGATTAACTCCTAAGAGGGAAATCCAACATGAGATACATCTTTAGCAAGATTCTCCTCTTCCTAATGTAGGCATGTACAGGATGTCAATTGTGGAGATGACAGAAATCAAGAAGTAGGTACGGGGATTATTGGATCAAGGGGTCATCAGGCCCAGTTCATCTCCTTGTGGTTCTATGATTATGATGGTTCCAAAGAAAGATGGCACATGGTGAATGTGTGTCGATTACCGGGCTTTAAATCAAATCACAATGAAAAATCGATACCCTCTTCCTCGCATAAATGATTTACTTGATCAACTGAAGAATGTTGTTCATTTCACTAAGTTGGATTTGCGCAATGGATATCATCAAATTAGAATCGTAGAACATGATGCATGGAAAACTGCCTTTAAAACCAAACATGGATTGTTTGAGTGGTTAGTTATGTCCTTTGGTCTTTGCAATGCTTTGACAAATTTCATGCATGTGATGAATGATGTATCCATGCCTTTCCTAGATGACTCTGTGATTGTATATTTAGATGATATTCTTGTTTTTAGCAGGACTTGGGATGATCATGTGAGGCATGTAAAGAAAGTATTGGATACTTTGCAAAGGGAAAAGTTGTATGTANATTTGGAAAGACTGCACTTGTGTACTTAGGGCATATTGTAGGAGGAGGACAATTGAAATTGACCCTTCCAAAATTGATGTAATTGTAAATTGGCCTGAGACAAAAAGCATAATCGAAGTTCGAATCTTCTTAGGTGCAGTCCAGTATTGGAGGATATTAATTCCCAACTTCTCCTTTATAGCAGCTCCTTTGTATGCCTTAACTAGTGTGAAGAAAAAAATTTAGTGGGAAGGAAAGAAACAAAAAAATTTCGACACTTTGAAGGGGAAGATCAGTATCGCACCATTATTAGCATTGTCGAATATTCAATAGCCTTTTGAGAGAGAGACAAATGCCAACGGATAGGCCTTGGGTGCAATATTGTAAGCCTATTTGTTACCACTCTAAAACTTTTAACCAAGATGTTGTTAACTATCCTACATATGATAAAGAGTTGTATACATTAGTCCAGAGCATAAATAAATGGAAGCACTACTTGTTAGGGAAGGAAACAATCATACATA
>SNQJ01S0070457.1:14002-33333 GCA_010110895.2 Picea sitchensis | reverse complement strand
TCCCAAAATCTAGAAAATTTAGAAGAATTGTTGGAATTGCAAATATAAATTGTTGAGATTGTACAATCCAGGTAGATTAGGGGTTTTTCATGGAACTTGATCCATGTATACATTTAAAATTACAGTTTTAGTAGTGAAAATTTTCAATTTTACCAACAATTGTACCATTAGATTTTAGTGATAATTGTTTGGAAAAATCCAAAAAATTAAATGTTTAGAATTGTCCCAAAAAATTATAGTACTTACAAAAAAAAATAACAATATTATATATTATTCAAATATAGATATCAACAAAAAAAATATATATATATATATATATATGAAAGAGAGAGTACACCTAATATAAAAATTGTTATAAATAGAGATAAAATGAGAGATGGATATTTGCACAAAAATAGAAATACTATAATTTGTTTGAAAAAACATGATATTTCCACACAAGATGAACATATTGAGTAATTTCTCACACAAATAGATAAAATATTTTTACACCAATGTTTTACGTGGTTAAAACCATCAAAGAGAGAAACAATCCATGACCCTAGCCAATGCAACTACTTGAGGAAATATATTAATGCAAAAGAAAAATATTGTACATAAACGTTTCTCACAATCAATCTTCAACAAATGACCCTCCATGCTCTTTAAATAGAGATCATGGACCAATTGGGTGTTAATTCAAAGATCAATGTCGTTGTTAGTATCAAGGAGCATATGAACCATCATATCACTTTATGTATAGAGCATATTGTGATTGTCAGATTACATAGCTAGAAATGCATACTAATGCATACTAAAGAAACACACTTGGGATTGAAGCCAATAATAAAAGTTTGTTTGCTACTTTTCAATGGCTCATTTTTTCTACTTTCCAAGAAAAAGGTGTCATTTTTCTACTTTTCAATGGATCTCATGGTGTATTTTCATATACCAGGAAACCAGACCAATAACAAAGCAAACATCAAGAAAATTATGATTCAAATATAAGAAGATACCAACTAACTGACGATACAAAGTGGAATCTTCTTTGATTGTAGTATAGGTGGTAGAAATTTTAACTCGACACTGAAAGGGAGATGGGGTTGTTTTAAAATCTACCATGTAAAAAAAGTGAATAAATTCACATGCATACTTAGACTAAGATAGGAAAATTCCTTCCTTGGTTTGCAATGCTTGGAGGCCAAGGAAATAATGGGAATAACCTAAGTATGTCATTTCAAATTTATTCTTAATGTTGTATTTCGCATGGTTTAAAAGTTTAGATTCACTACTAGTGAGGATAAGGTCAAAAACATAAAGAACAACTATTATGAGATGGGTTCCTACTTTCTTTGTATAAACATTGGGATCAAAATCACATCTAGGAAAGTGAATGTCAAGAGGAAAATTATCCATTTTAGCATACCAAGATCAAGTAGCTTGCTTAAAACCATAGAGAGATTTCTAATGGAGGAAAATAAATATGGATTCATGTAACATACCTAGCTTCCAAGATGGGTCTTGTTACTACTAAAAATGAGTAACACATCGTTTTTAAATGTGAAAAAAAAACACAACATAATAGACAATATAATGCAATTGTCTATATTAGCTAAAACCGTAAATGAAACTAGTTTAAACATGCACAAGAACAATTAAACACATACAACAACATTCAATCACATAAAAACATAGATTCAAATGTAGCCTTTGCCCACATAAGGTAATAATAAATAAGATAAAACTTAGAATGAAGGGCATAACAATTAACCTTAGAATTCAATAAAAATAAACATAATGAATATGATCACTTATACTATTAACAAACATGAAAAATATTGTAGAATACGGGAAATCCACCCAATCATAGAATTATTTCTCCATTTCTCAATAGCAAGTCACCCCCGATATAGGGATATGAATCTACAAGAGACAATGGCTCCTAAAGCTGGATAATTTTCTCCTCTTAGTCAGATAATTCCTACAACCATTCCAATCCACTAGCTCTCTTTCCCCTCAATATGCACAACCAAATGAATGGGATCCCCTTGTCTACCACATAGTCCGTTAGGATATCCCACTTCCCTCCAAGGATCCAACACACGTTGGAAAGGAAATCTCTTTACCAAGGACTCTAGGAATATACAACTGCAACATGAATTCTCACAAAAACAATTTACTTTTTCTTAACAATTTGTTGAACACAATATTACTCATAGGCCTAAAAAATTTCTCTCCATCAAATTACATCTCCGACAATATGTTATACATGCCAACTATGGCTGCCTTCAATCTTCAACACTCAGAACTCTCTTTCTATCGAAAATATATGCATGTAAAACTCACTATCCCTTTCCATACAAATTTTATTTTCTCCCATGCATGTTGACTCTCCCAAATCCCTAGGTTGATTGTACTCAGGTCCATGCTTACAATAACTCTGTGAGGTGACTTTACACACCAACCCTCTTACATGTATTCAGTGATTGGGGCTTATAAACACTCAAAATGAAGTAGAAGGTTCATAGCAATGATAATTTAGAAAGATGGTTTTGTTTTAATATACATGGGTAATATCCCTTCTTAGACCCTTCCTCTCTTATGGAAACTAAGACCCCAATTCTTCGTCTACGTCTGTCTGCAACCAACCATACAATTACTTACTATTCTCAATATACAATATTTATATATTATATTGTTGGGCTCGTGGCCATACATCATATTTACATTATACATCACTAGAACAAGGATTAAAAATGGGGATGTGACATTCCTCTCCCTCTACAATTTTCACTGTCCTTAGTGCACATTGCCATAAAGTCTTACATATTCACATACATAATTGTTTACATCAAAACACTCGATAATTCTGCAACACAATGACTTGTGTAGCAATTTCAACCAACAAATATTGTTCCCCTCAACCCAAACAAACCAAGGAATGGGATTTGGAATTGGTCAAACATAAAGTATCATAGTTGTGGCTATAGAACTTCAGCTTCCAAAATGGATTCTTTGTACACCTATATACAAATGTACCTTCATATTTCTTCAAAATTTGCAAATATTTGTAGGTACTCCTCTCGCATGGCCTCCTCATGATCCCATGTTGTGTCTTTAGGACCATATCATGTCTATTGTACCTTTATCAGGATGATGAATTTGTTCCTAAGAACTTTGAATTTCTATTCCAGGATGCACACTAGCTCCACTCAAAAATCCCCCTTCTGTTCCACCTGTTAGCACATATTTTTGATAGAAGGGTGTTTTTCCCTTAGGAAATAACCACTTCATGAAAAATGTAGGAAACGGGTTCTTGCGCAACCCACTTTATGACTTTTATCCTAATTTTTTGGGTGATTTGACGGTTTGGCGCGTTGTGCTAAGGAGCGCGCAGATCTCAGTGGATGAGCATGGCACGCTCAGATATATGACCCATAACCAATATCAGACCCCCCAACATTCTGACTTTAATGGTGGGGTCTGAGTTGGTGGTTTTCTGGCACGGGCCCCCCACTATTGTGTCTCCTCCATAGTAAATCGGACACCCCCTGTGTTTTACCTCTTACTGCTTTCCCCTCCCCACCAAGCTAACCACCTTACTGTCTCCCAATATTTCCTGTACTCCTACCAACACATGTCTTCCACTCACCTGACCAAACGACTGTCCCTGTTCGTTGTCATTTCTTCCCTCTCTCATCTCTCAACATCTATCTCCCACCCCCATTCCATGTCCCCTCCACCATTATTATCATTTAACCCTGACCTATCACTCTCCTCTACCTCCACATCCTCTCCCCTTGCCACATCACCCTCACACCTTTACACCTCATCCTCTAAGTACTTGCGCTCACACAGTCTCGGTCACCACTCTCCATCTTCTTCCTTCCACATGGTCATTTCTCACTCATTACATCCTATGAGTTTGCACCAAGCACCTCACCCACTCACCACCATCCTCCTCCATGTCCACCCTCCAGTTCTCTCTACAGAGGTCCAACAAACGTAGGTGCCAAAGATCAGAGTGAGATCACCACATTTTCACGGTGTCGATTTGGCTTTGCCCGTTATGATCCCGATGAAGGTAGTTAATGAAAGAGAATTAGGTGTTTGATACATCGTGTTCCCCCATAAATGGAAATCCAGAAAGGCCTGGCATATTTGAGCTTGTGTCTGAAAGAGAATTGCATGCGCAGTTTGACAGAGAAGGTCTACACAAAAGTGCTCACATCTCACAGAAGACTGCATGCACAGTCTGCAGAGAAGATGTAGAATTCAAGCCTTGAATGCATGACTCAATTGCCCCTCTGGTGGTTGTAGTCACTCCTAAGTATAAATGTGTAATTTTGATATTTTGTTAAGGTCGATGGTTGAGCAAGTCTCCCGCATTGTAATGTTTTGATGAAGCTCTGGTTATTTGGTTATGTATCTTGATTTGAGACTTCTTGTTTAATCTAATTTAGCTTTCTCCTTCATCTTCTTTGCCTCTGATACTAAAGTATCCATGAGTGAATGATTCACATGGATTGTTTTAACTGTATTGTGATGTATGTTTGATTACAATCATGTTTTAACATTCTTCAGTTTCCTGAATCTTTGAATCTAAGAGGATCTTGTATTTGAAGTTTTCCCTCCTTGGGCTGTTGGAAGACCTGATGACCATAGAAGAAATCTAAATTCTCCTCACTAGTTCTTCCTCCTATTCAACTTTACTACAACTTACTGACTGAATTTGATCAAGACCTCAATTTATTGTATGTGATAGTCCATTTTTCTAAGTTAAAACAATATTATCTTGAGTCTACACCCATTTTACCTCTTTAAAATTATCCATTGTGACATATAAACTGATGGGTATCGGGCTTACCTTCAATGCAATCTGAAGGTGAATTCTAGTGCTAACATTCTTGGTGCTGTTGTTGGGGAACGAATTGGAGACATTTCCCTGGGATTGAATGACAAAGCTTATTGATTCTGAAGGTGCATCAAAACTAAGTACATCAAAGATTGTAACTTGCACATGGAGACTCCACTGTTTCAATTGTGGCTCTGAAAGGCAGACACACAAGGTCTACTCCATAGTTTCCTCTAACAACACCTAATGCTGAACCAAAGAAATTTATCAAAAAAATAAAGACCCCTCAGGAAGGTACTTCAGCTGTTGTAACAGGTATTTCTATTCATTTTCATAATCCTTCTTTAGAAACTCCAGTATCTGCTTCTCATTCTCCTGTTGTACCATCTGCTAGAGTTTCCAGAATTTTAAATTTTGGGAGTTTTCCTGTTGATTTATCCCCTCCTAACCTCGATTTGGAAGAATAAAGTTTCGACACCCCTGTGTCCCCTGAAGTTGTACCATGGTTTAAACCCAAGACCTCATAAGATTTTCCCACTCTATGGTTTACCACTCCTCCTATTAGAGTTGCTACATTTACATAAGGGGAAAACTTTGTTCCCTCGATCCATGTAGCCTCTTCTTCAAATACTCAGTTGTTCCCCGTTTCTCCCAGAAACATAGTCCCAGTCTCACCTGTTCAAAATCCATCTCCTCATGGTTCTCCTCCAGTTCACATCCCAATGGAAAGTGCCAATCCCCCTAGGAACATAATGGATTCTATAGTGGCTGCTAGATACACGCCTCTTGTCCTACCTCAGCCTCTGAATTCTCTCCCAGTTGGTGGATACCTTAAGAAGTTGCCTAAGTTCATGGGTGAGGGATATATATCTGCAGAGGAGCACCTTGCAGCCTTTTATAGTTATGCATACAATTATGTCATCGTGAATGAGGATGTATGGATGAGGATTTTTTTTCATAGCCTTGATGGGGAGGCTATAAAATGGTTTAGGGCCTTGGCTCCTGGATCTATTGATGGGATTAAACCCCTAGATGATGCATTCTTAAGACATTAGGGGGATAAAAAATATTTCCTCTACTATATTACAGAGTTTGGATCACTTAAGAAAGGAGAAGGGGGATCTGTTTCTGGATTTTCAAAGAGGTTTAATAAAATGTATAAAAAGATTCATACTGAGATCAAACCAACAAAAACCTCTGCCAAAATTACCTATGCTATTTCTTTCAACCCTGATTTTGGCCTCCTGTTAAGAGAAAGAAGAGCTACTTCCTTGGCTCATATGAAATATGCAGACCTGGAAGTGGATTCCAATATATTGACAGTTGAAAAAATTAGGAGTAAGGATAATAGAGATAGAGGAAAGGGGACGTCTGAAGCTTCAACCTCTAGTTCCTCTGCTTCCCACCCTCAAGTAGACGAATTAACCAAGCTAGTAAAATCACTTTCTTCTTAGGTGGAAAGGTTGAAACTAGAAGGAAATCAGATCTATAGGAATTCCCCTAATGTTGGAGGTAGGGGTAAATTCAAAAGACCAAATATCACCCCTCAGATTGTCCAAAGAGATCAAAGAAACAGGGATGGGGATGATCAGAAAATCCAAACCCCTCTCCAAAATAACCTTGTTACTAATGAAGATGGAGAGGAGGGAGACCTTGATCCTAAAATCCATTGTCTTGGATACACCTACTCATTTACCCATTTAACTCAATCTACATATGAGGAGTATCTCATGGACAACCAACTAAATGAGCTGAGTAAAAGGGAGAAGACCAGTAGCAGTCTCAATAAATACAACCTTAGGTCCAAAAAGAAAGAAGGGAGGCCTCACATTCCTGATCATCCTACCATAGAAGAGAAGCCTGCTAAAGATGTATCAAACAACAACAAAGATAAGGAGGCGCATAAACCCCCACTAGTGGTCAAAGTCCTTGTCCCAGAATTAAAAGAGATTTCGAAACTTCCTTCCTCTTTTAGCTTCGAGCATGAAATTCAAAAGATTAGGATCCCTATACCTTTTTTGGAGTTGATAAAAAATGAAGAATTTAAAAAATATATTTCCAAAATGTTGCAACCCAAACCCTCCTCAAATGCCACTTATTCAGTAAATCTTCAAGATGAAAATCCAACAGTCATCTTAGGCCCTTTGATAGAAGATAGAGATGATTCATTGCCTCCCTTCTATACATCACTAAAAATACATGATAAGGTGTTTCATAACTGTTTGATGGAATTAGGGGCATCTGATAATCTCATGCCCAAAACTGTCATGGATGAACTTGGATTAGAAATCACAAAGACTTATCATGACTTATATTATTTTGACTCTAGGAAAGTGAAGTGTCTTGGGGTCATCAAAGATCTGGTTGTGAACCTGTTTCAGTTTCCCATGAAAAATGTAGTCATGGATATCATGGTGGATGATGTCCCCCCTAAGTTTGGCATGCTCTTATCAATATCTTGGATAAAGAGACTTGGGGGAACCTTTCAGATGGACCTCACATATGATACTATTCCTTTGTTCAAGGGGGAGCATAGAAGAATTTACAGGGAAGCTCAGTTTCCCTACATTATTAGTGACGAAGAAAACCCCACTAACCATCCTATTTTTTCACTTGATACTGATTTGGGATCCATTTTATTGCAGCTCACTGATGCTCCTTAACCTACTCTTGAAATCAGAAAACAATCCATTACTTTTTGTGAACATTCTCCTCCAATCACTTCTATTTGGAAGATGTTCTTTGACAGAGCCTCTTCTAATGAAGGTGTTGGTGCTGGAATGGTCTTTGTTTTACCTACTCAAGAGACTATATATTTGTCCTACAAGTTATAATTTGAAGCTACCAATAATGTGGCAGAGTACGAAGCTCTTGTTTTGGGTTTGAGGACTGCAAAAGACATGGGCATTGAAGAGATTTTAGTGTTTGGGGATGCTGAATTATTTGTCCAACAGGTAAAAAATATTTATCAAGCTAAGAACCCTAGGTTAAGAACTTATAGAAATGAAGTGTGGGACTTGGTTGACATTTTTTTCTCAGCTTTCAATATTTCATTTATTCCAAGAAAAGAGAATGCCATGGATGATTCTTTGGTTGATTCATCAAGTAATTTCAGAGTCCCTTTGCCAGCTAAGCTCAAGTATGATGTAGAAGTGAAATATAGATCCTCTATACCTAGCAATGTAATGCATTGGAAAGTATTTGAGGATGATCTTGAGATCAAAATGTTCCTTGAGACTGTTGGTGAGTTTTCTGCATTACATATTGATCAAGATCATGACTCTAAAAGTAATCCTCATGTTGATGTTTTCCTAAATAAAATTTCTAATCATCATATTGTTAGTTTCCTAGTAATCATATTCCAAAGGGACTAGTTCCTTTGGAAAGACTATTTGACAGAAATGATGTGGAAGTGAAATTTGAGGGTTCAATTGATGGTGCTGATGTAACTGAGTGCAATATTGGTACAAAGAAAGATCCAAAATTTGTCAAGTTGTCAAGCAAATTATCAAGGGAACAAAGGGTTGAATATGCTAAAATGTTAAAATAGTTTGTTGATGTGTTCTCCTAGAAATATGAAGATCTCATAACATATGACACAAGTATCATTGAACATAAGATCCCATTGAAGGAAGAGGCCAAACCATTTAGGCAGAAATTGAGACAAATAAATCCTATGCTGCTGCATATTATGGAGAAAGAGGTAAAAAATATTTTGGATGAAAAGATTATCGTTCCTTTGAGGTATTATGAGTGAGTGGCTAACTTAGTCCCAGTAAGAAAGAATAATGGAGAAATCAGACTTTGTGTCAATTTCTGGAACCTGAACATAAGCTCTAAGAAATATAATTACCCCTTGCCAAATATGGAGCACAAATTGCAAAGGGTGATAGGTGCATCTAGGATATCCATGATTGATGGATTTTATGGCTACAATCAAATCTCTGTCTTTCCTGGAGACAGAGACAAAAGAACCTTCACTACTCCTTGGGGTACATTTATGTATGCTAACATGCCCTTTGGATTGATGTATGCAGGGGCGACCTTTCAACGATCCATGAACATCGCCTTCATTGGGGAAAGGGGTAGTATTGTAGTAATATATCTAGATGACATCACAGTATTCTACAGGTCTAATAAAGAGGATTTTTATCATCTGAGGAAGGTTTTCCTAAAGTGCAGAAAATTTGGTCTCTCCCTAAATCCCAAGAAGTCTTTATTTTCCATGCAAGAGGGAAAATTGTTAGGGCACATTATCTTAGCTGAGGGGGTGAATATTAATCTAAACAAAGTGGAGGCCATCCAGTCCTTGTCACCTCCCAGATCTAGGAAAGAGGTTCAGTCTTTCTTGGGTAAAATCAACTTTCTAAGAAGTTTTTTTTTCTAGTTTTGTCGAACTGGTTAAATACATTAAAACCATGATTAGGAAGGGAAATGAAGTAAAATGGACTGTTGAGTCTAGATATTATTTCAACCAAATCAAGAAGGCATTGATTGAAGCACATGTGCTCATCAACCCAAATTACTCCAAGGATTTTATGATTTTTTCCTTTTCTTCATCTGACACAGTAGCAATTGTTTTGTTACAGAAGAATACTGAAGGGTTAGAGCAACCCATTGCCTTTTTCAGTAGGGAATTGAGAGATGATGAGCTAAAATATGACATCATGTAGAAACAGGACTATGATTTGGTCAAATACCTCAAGGTTTTTAGGATCTATATTATGCATTCATATATCATTGCATATGTCCCTTCAACTTATGTGAAGGAGATTCTCATTCAGCTTGACATAGACGAAAGAAGGAGAAAGTGGATTGCCAAAATCCTTGAATTTGATCTTGAAATAAATCCCACCAAATTGGTCAAATTCCAAGGTTTAGCTAAGTTGTTGGATGAATCTAATTGCAAAGATTTGGGGGTTAATTTCATCAACACTTTCTCAAAAAATTAGCTTGCTGAGTTGTCTGATAAAGGTTCTCAAGTCAGCCCTCCATTAGCAAAATGTGCTTGGTACAAGGACATTATATTTTTCTACAAAAGTTGCAGCCTCCTAATGATATGGATAAGAACAAGTTAAGAGATTTAAAGCTTAAATCAATGAAATATTGTACCATTTGGTCACTATTTGGTAAAAAAATGCAGATATTCATGTAGGTGACTGTTTTCATGTTCATCTTCGGGAACAATTTCCAAGCAAATGGGATCGAATCTAAATAAGATAAAAAATGGGTTTTTTGGGAACTGGACAAATCAGGTTCCACTAGAGTCATTTCCCCCAAAAAGGAACCATTTGGGAGATACATGCATCACTTTAAGAGTGATTTTTCCCGATTTTGATGATTTTTTCCATATTTTGCTGATTTTTTCCATATTTTTCATAATTCGATTATCTAAGAAATACCCATTCAACAAAAGTGTCACCTTCATAAATTTGAATCGGATATTTGATCCTGATTTTCTACTTCATAATTAGGATGAGATCCCTTTATTTAGGATCTCATATTGGATTTTTTATTTGGAATTATATTTTGTAAATTGTATTTAAGCAAGAATGATCAATGAAGAATGGGGTTCAATCTTCCTCTTGGATGAAAGCTTAGGTTTTAGTAGAGAAAGGTTGAAGTTCTGAGAAATGTATTAAATAAATCCATTCCCTGCAAGATTCATGCTAAGGGATTCATATATTTTTATAATTAGACTGTGTTCTTATTGTAATACTACTCTTTTTTTTGCTTTCTTGAATACAATTGGAATTTCTGCAATGCATTAATTTCCACATAGTTTCAACTATGATTATAGAAAATATTTTGTTAACCACATGTATTTTGTAAATTTGTGTTCAATTATTTGTTTCAGATTTGAAATGACATTTTAAATTTGAAAATCCTCGTTGTGGATGTATGAGTTTAGTATATTGTTGCCTTATATATTCATTTTCGTTCCATTTTCTTCTATGCTATTTTAAATTAAGAATATAACTATAAACATGAATTCCCCTGACTGTATGAAGTAATGATGAAATATTTACCAAAGCCTTAACTCATCTAACCTCCTTGATCCATAACCAAAACCAATCAATCATTGCAATAACTAAGATGTGCTAGGCATGTTTCTCTTTGCATTCGAGAGCATATTCTAGCACTAACAGGCGAAGGTGTATTTTCATCCTCACTATCATCATATGAAGAAGAAGAAACCATAATAGGAACATAATATGGCACAAAAAATTAAGATGGATTGCAGACCGAAAAAGGCATAAACATTGAATCAGGCTTTCAAGCTAAGACATTTTCATCAAATTTAACATATCTTATAATAATAATTTCATTAGAACGAGGTTGAAGAAGTCTATAACCTTTGAAATCTTCAGAATAACCAACAAAAATAAACTTCTCACTTTTAGGCTATGAATCTTTCCTTTTTCTCGTAAGGAATGTGAGCCCATGCTACACTACTAAATACACAGAAGTGGCTTACATCTAGATTAATTTTATTCCATGCTTCTTCTGGTGTTATATTTTTAAGATCCTTTGAGGGAGTTTGATTTAGTATGTAATTTTCATATTTAATGGCTTCCACCCAATAATTAAGACTTAATCCCTTAGATTGGATCATACAATTACCTATTTATTTTAATGTGTGACTATTTCTCTCAAAAACACCATTTTGTTGTGGTGTATATGGAACAATGTGTTACATTTGTATGCCCTATGCAGTGCAGTAACTTGTAAAATTGGTGTTCACATATTTTCCACCTTAATCTAATCTTAACCTTTGAAGTTGATGACCAGATTGTTTTTCTACAAGGGTCGTGTAGGCCAAAAAATTGTCAAACACTTCGCTCTTAAGTTTTAAGAAGTAAACCCAAGTGTGTTTGGAAAAGTCATCATTGAAAGTTAAGAAACACTTGTACCCAGAGAAATGAGAAGAAATTGGACCACACAAGTAATTGTAAACAAGTTGCAAAGTGGCCGAGGCATGCTAAGAGGCACGTCTATCAAAACTGCCTCGATGATGGTTGTTGAGAACAAAACCAACACAAACACCATCTTTGTAAGAAACAAGAGGAAGACTAGTCACCATATGTTGATGACATAGTTGTTGCAGTGAGAGATAGTTTAGATGACCAAACCACTCATGCCAAATTTTTCCCAAGTCATCATTATGAGAAAAAAAAATGATGGAAAAGATGATGACCCGAAGTTTTCAAAATTGTACAACTTGGTAATATCATAGACAATTCCAGTTGTGAGAACATGCTTAAGATGTTTTAAATACTTAATTACAACTTGGTGAGGTGTTGAGCACTCAACACACCCTAAACATTTTTGTGATTTTTTTCTTTTGGGTACCACTTTGTCCTAGAGGCACTGATGAAATAATGTCAAATACAATCCACCGACGTTGATACACTCATTAACTATCGACTGATTTCTAGAACACTGGATTCTTGGTTTTTAGTTCGAACCTTTACCCACTAATGATGACAACCTTGGTCGATCTATGATCTTTCTTATCCACGATACCGATCATATTGGTTTCTTGTAAATATGAAAAGGTTTGGTAATTTGTTGGGACACATCTAGCTGAGATGAGACATAATTTTGCGATTTTATAGAAAAATTAAATTTTCGTGCAAACTACACAACGATCCTGTGCACCGACGAACCTTCGAAATTTTAATTCTTCGATGAACTACAGAATAATCCTCTCCTACGACGCTATCCGGTGTTACATTTAATCCTAAGCATGGTGCAGATTCTATGGTATATTATGCAGACCACATTTACACTCCTGGATTTAAGATTTGACATGACAAGGTAAGTATGTTTTTTGTTTAAATTTGAAAGGTTTATGCCCAAACATGGTATTATGTTTGAAAATCACTTGTCTCCCAAAGCAGACTAAGAAGCGAGAGAAAAATTTGAGGAGGTTAAAACCCACTCTCTAACTTTGATTACCAGTAAGGCCAAGTTAATATCTTTCAAGTAAGAGGTAAGCATTGTCTTTATCATTTATACACTTACGATTGCGTCAATAAGACTTGTCGAGGTTGGTTGTCGGCTCACTCTAATATTTTTATTTTCTGTGGGAAAATGCCTCCAAGAAATCCAACGACTATGCGCTCACCAAGAATGCCCAAAATCAAAGAAATGGAGGTTGGTGAAGGGTATACACTAGGCGCTGCAAGGGAGATTGATTTTGTCTCAAAGACAGAATCAATTATCTGAACTTCCACTAAGAAACAATTCACCCATCGTTCATCATTTGGGGACACAGAGGCAAGCACCAAATCTAAAGTAATGCTCCCACACCCAGGAGAGTTGTTTAACAAAATCAACCAGGAAGATTGCCTAGATTTTATACCTCACAACAACCCAGACATTAAGATATTGGATGACCAGGTTTTGCCAAACATTAGGCGATCATATCTACATATGGTGGCCTATCAGACCCCATTTTTTCCCTGTATCAAAACCCTAGGATGGATGATTGACCACATAGACACGAAAAAGTGCACAATCAATAATTAATAGGGAGAATGTGTTGGTGTCTTTCTTCCAGTAGATGTCCAAAAATACTACAATCTCAGAGACCCAGAGGAAAGGATAAATACATATAATTTGTGGTAAGATTTTATGAGTTCCATGACACTAGCGATTCTGCTAGCCTCATGGTGGAAAGAAGATATGAAGTTCACAAATAGTAGAAACGACTGGTATAGCACGGTAAACCTTAGGGAACCTTATATGTACTTAATGGATTTAATCTATCGATTGTATGGGGAAAGAGATTTCTCTAAGTTTTGGGAAACATGGATGCCTTAATATCTGCCTTATGATATCATAGAGTATATTTAATTGGGGAGCCATCATTTCCAAAAAGACTAAGCACCAACATCCTATAGGACCCGGACACCATGTTAGGACACATATTGTACTCTTTTGCCCATACTTTTTGCTGTTATTTTACCCTTCATCTTTGCATTTTGACTTATACTATCCATTTCACTAATCATTTAATTATACAGCGTCCTTTCTCATTACTTTATGCTTAATGCGTTTTGCATAATACTTTATTGCACCCGGAACCTAACCATTGATTAGAAGTGCGAAGTGTCCACATTTGCAGATGAGTATTTGAATAGATCTTTGAAACGAGCGCCAAAACCATGACTGATCTTTGAAACAAGGGCTACTACCACGATTAGAAGGATGCATATGCCGAAGCAAAGGCGACTACCGCGATTCAATGCGGAATCTTAGAAACAATTTTGCTACCTGATCAAGGATGCATATGCGAAAACAGGCGGTTACGGTTCATGGAATCTTTGAAACCTGAGCTGGTACTTTCGATTCCGAGCAGTCTTGAGAGACAGAGAGGGCGCATGCGATCTTGAAGCGAGTCTGGCTGACTAGCGATCAAGCGGAAACCTGGAGAACATAAATTCGCGACTAAAATGCATTACTTGACTGGCGAAGGTCGTTACACTTGAAACAATAGCGACAATGATTCGTCAACCCTTAATAATGGCATTTGGTTTGCTGTAAGATAGGACACTATAGCGATTTAGAAAATCCGTTGATGTAGGATGCAGAGATCTGCCTTACAATGGAGTATTATCGATGGGATTTCCCTTTAAATTCGAAATCGCCATTGAGAATCAATCTTTATGTACTAAGAACTTCAGAAGCGGCGGGCGGTGTTCAATCTCTCTCAATTTGTAATATGGTATTTCCACAGATGAATAGAAGACTACTTCGATAATTCGTCTCTAAGTCTTCCCATTTCAGGGGAATCTTGAGAGAAGAGAGGGCCCACCTTCTTCCTGAGATTCATCCCATAGTTAGAGATGTGATTGTTTAATTTCTTGTTTATATTTTGTTTAAGTGTCAATTGCTGAAACACTGTTTTATGGATTTTACGTCTTTGGCGAAACACCTCGACCTGTCTTGGATTATTGAATGGAATTGTAATTCTCTTTATCGGCAATCTTGTGTGGTCATTTTATGTTAGCGAAGTTTGATTAAAGATTCCTGCACGGATAGGAAGGGATTAAAATATCGGACCCTCTGTAGAGTTCATTATTATTTCAATCTTACTTGTTGAGCGAAGTGCGGATAAAGGAAGGATCTACTTCCGGTGAGGAAAGGGAACCTAACCATCTTGACTTCGATGAATCTCTTTCCCCACTGCGGTTGTGTTAAGCAGTCACGGTTAAAGTCCTGCTTTCGGCCGGAAGAGTTGTAGCTTTTCTCCTATGAGACTCCCTTTATCCCCTACAGGTGTGCTAGCCCGGAGATTTGGTTCAAAGTCCACCTTTCGGCCGAAGGAAGGTACAACACCTTGTCTTCACAATAGAACTCCTTTACCCGCAAGTGTCTTGTAGCAGTTAAGTGTCCTGGGGCAGGAAGGTACCAACACCTTGTCTTCTGTAGTTTCCCTTTTACCTCTGCATGTGTTTTAGTCAGGGAGTGGATTAAAGGGTCCCTACTCAGAAAGGAAAAAACCAAAACATCTTACTCATGTCTATTTTTTCCTGTGTTAGAACTGGGTTAGAGATCCCTTAGAAAGAAAGGAATCAAACTACATTGTTCTCTGTAGACTTCAACCAAATCTCTGCTAGAACAAAAGTAAAGGCTAAGGTTCGCTTAGCAGGGAAGGAACTAAAAGCTTTGTTCTCTGATGGAATAGAGCTTATTGTTTACGCATTATTGCTTTCATGAAAGAGTGTTAGTCGCGAGTCTACGTTTGAAATTGGGGTCTTGTTCTCTGATTACAAGATGGTTGCTCCTACCCATTTGCAATGTTATTTTAAAATGTAATCGGGATTCTTAATTTGAATTATAAAATTGCAATAGGGAGGTCTCTTTCATGTGATACAATTGAGCTTGAGTTCATTGACAGAAGTTTAGATAGAATGATTTCTTTACTACAACACTAAATACTTTTGGAATTGAGCATATCTGGTGCGCAACTATCTTTGAAACAAAGACTTCCACAGATTTGATAATTTATGTTTCACTTAGTTTGTTTAAAATTAAAAGGTAAGCAATTATAGTGAACCAACACACCACGGGGATGGAGAAAGCCACCATCTTTCCGCAAGTTCACAAATAGTAGAAACGACTGGTATAGCACGGTAAACCTTAGGGAACCTTATATGTACTTAATGGATTTAATCTATCGATTGTATGGGGAAAGAGATTTCTCTAAGTTTTTAGAAGCATGGATGCCCTTGGCATATACTGCGCAGTCTCTAGGAGTAGTTTCAATTGGGGAACCATCATTTCCAAACAACTAAGCACCAACATCCTATAGGACCAGACACCACAGGATGGAGAAACACCATCTTTCCACATGGCATCATAACTGTTGGAAATGATCTGTGCAAGAAACATTTTCGCATGTATGAATTTAAGATGGCATGTTGTTGAGTTACCCGTGCATGTTTATTTCAACATTCTGTGGGAAAATAGGTACAATAAATTTTACGCCCTGATATGCGATGAGTTCATAGGCCGAGTTCACTTCATTCTATTTAGAAAAGAATTCAAAAGGCTTTCAGCGACAACCAAAAAGATGATTTCCAAAGTGGGCCACTAGTATTTTGAAGAAACAAGTATTTATATCAGAGTGTTCGGGGCTACTGACACACCACACCTACTCCTCGTTCATATCCTGGACCATCTCATTTTGGGATAAATTTGTTACCAGGCCATTCTGTAAGGCTATAATGCCTCTTTGGTAAAGGACAAGAAGAGGGCTTTCATACCCTATGGTTTTCACATAGGGTTTTACATGGTAAAAGACACTACACAGGAAAAAGAAGAGGGATTGAACCAACTTGAGTATCGGTTCCCTACAACCATTTTCACAAGAATGATCCAAAAGGCCTACTACTCTAGCATGCGTCACAAGTGTCTTCATGTTTTCCATATGCACATGATAGCTTCGAAGATGAGATATTTACCGAGGGCGCCCAGGACTGGGAGGAAGTGCTCCATAGAAGGGATAACCCAAACATGACCAATTTCAAAGAAATGATTATGGATTAAAACGTGGAGACAATAGAGAAAAAAACTCAAGAAGTCCTCAGGGTAAGAGAACAAAACAGAGTGTTAGAAGCAGTAGTGGCATGGAGGGGGGTATTGTTACTAGAAGAAGTCAAAAAAAATATACAAAGATTAGGAGAATATCCCCCACTTAACCCTTTAATAGGACCCTTGAGGATTACCCCGACCGATACAAGTAATCATGAGGAAGAGCTAAATGGCTCATAGACAATTCCACCAGAGGAGACCGCTGATCAAGAAAACCCTAGCCCTATGTCACCGCAGGCAAGATCGTTGGTGACTACTACAACTCAATGAAGGAAAACAAGAGTATAAAGTGGGACGGGTATGCCTACTATCCTCATAGATTTAATCACCATATATGATGATGAGGAAGGTTCATAAGGTTCACGCATAACCCCAGTACCAATCACACAAGAGGAGGAACCATGGGAAACATCTGCTCCAAATTTTGATGTTTTGATCCCAAATCCCCAAGAAGGCGACCATGAGGCTAGGAACACTCTTGACACAGTTTTTCCCAATCATTCAGGAACACATCCTCAGGGTGAAATATCTAAGAATGACTTGTATACAGGTGAACAAGAAGAAGGAATAAGGGAGCTAGAAATCAACATCTCAACACCGAACTCCCAGCTAATGTCGGTCCTTCACCTATTTCCTGAGCTAGGACAAAGACTTCGTCAACCGACGAGGACCGGTAGAAGGCCAAATAATCAGAGCATACATGAACCTCTCTTGCTAAAGAATTAAAAGAACCTACCATGGAAAATCTCTATACAACAGGAAGCCTAGGCAACACTCTGTCCTAGGAAGATGAACAAATTCCTAAACCAGTAGATGAATTCATCGATATAAAGGAAATTGATTATAAAAGGAAAAGGAAAGTTTTGATGAGAAGAAAAATCAATAAAAGGAAGCTCATGCTCGATAACACACTTTTCATAACCATAGGGGAAACAATGTTTGACACTGAAAGTGCTAATATGATTGAGCTAATCTGATTAGGGATGGCCATAACCAATGCTACTTTAGACATGGATAAAAGGGATGAAAGGGAGGTGGCCTCCATGAAGAAAGAATTGGATCATCTGCGACATCAAGCAAATTATTACCAAAATTCAACACAGGTGGTGGTACTTTTGAATTGCGAGTTCCGAGAGATGTATGCATAATTCGCAAGTGAGAGAGACCTCTTCACCACCCGTATAGTTGATTTCCAAGAAGATACCCTCATGGGGATGGAAACCTATAAATACATGAAACAATGGTATGAGAAGGATGATCCAGGTGGATATTGGTGACCACCCACCTTTTTCGACTGGCTCAAAACATTTTTCTGGCAATTTTGGCAATTTACTATTTTTAGCAGGTTTTAACTTCCGGGGCCATTTTGAGGGCCTAAATGAAGGTTTTTCAAGATCAAGGTTCTCAATGATAGCCAAAGGAATGCTTTATCCCCAAAAATTAATCTCCTTTATGATACCTTTCCAACAAGCTATCATATGCCTAAAACAAAGATCATATGCAAAAGTTACGATCCCGGGAAGTTGATGTACTAACTTACCCAAACGGGGCCCACATGACTTTTGGCGCTTCATCTCCTAGGTTTAGGTTTTTGGATGTCTAGGATTTTTGGCATTCTTGTTTATTGTAAAAAGGCCTTCAGATCCTCATTGTAACAATCTTCTTGTGAATACGAGTCGTCGTCACATCTCTTCTTAGAGATAAGCTGCCACCATTCTAGCGAGTCTTTCACTCTATATTTTTACAATCTCTGTACATTTATTTCATGAATAGGAATCATGTATTATTGTATATCTGTGTTTATGATTGCATATATGATACATTTATATTATATTATTGAATATCTATGATATCTCTATGCATTTCTTTGTTATATCTCTGCTCTCATTCTGCGCCGAAAATAATCCGGATCAGTGGTATCGGAGCAGGCTGCTCTTGATTTTTTTTCATTGCATGTCCCTGATGAGGTCCGAGTATATCAAGTTGGGTCTCGATATTTTCTCTCTTGAAGACAATCACTCTCACACACCCAAGAAACCTTCAATGGCGAAATAAAAGAAAAATGACGGAGCATACGATCCTATCAATCAGTTGCTTGAGAAATCTCTCATGCGACACATGGATGAAATAATGGATAATTTTTCCCACATCCTTAAATGCATGTCGATAGAATCAGGTGCATCTTCATCAAGTGGCCACTTTGGGGGCACCTCTCATTTCAAGGTACAAGTTAATTTTGATATTCTTGTATTTGAAGGATAGATAGATGCAGAAGCCCTAGAAAAATGGTTAACTCTGCTAGAAGGTTATTTCTCTGTTCACAATTTTTCCAACAAAGAAAAGATCACCTTCACACTCCTTAAATCTCTCCCTCATTTCAAACATTGGGGGG
>SNQJ01S0070456.1:18422-32465 GCA_010110895.2 Picea sitchensis | reverse complement strand
CCACGTAAAACACTGGTGTACTGTGCATGTGTGTGATTGTTTATTTATTACTGCTCATTATTGGATAATAATTATACATTGATATAACATTTGAAGAAAAAGGATTATAATTACGTTATTACTAATTCAGCCCCCCTCTCAGTAATCCAACATCTTTACCCAACCTCCCTGGTAAGTCTCACACTATCCCTGTATCTATGGTTGTGGATTAGTACCCGAGTTTTCATCATAGTGGGATAAACCTATGCGTCGTAACGTTTATACTGACTTTTAGTAAGTTTCCCTCTTATAATCAATCTTAAAGGAAAGAACTATGGGCTATCCTCGCTACTAGTAAGTAGCTTCACTATCGCATTCCTATCTGTTCAATATTCTCGAAAGGGCTCGACACTTCATTCTTTTGCTTTCTTGGTGCTTCCAAATGGTTTTTGTAGGTAGTTTATCCTTAGGGCTTGTCATTCCCCACACTTCTTCATTGTTTCGTGTCATCATTTGGTACTAAGTCTCTGCGAGACTCCTCCAGAACTCCATTCCAGAAGTTAATTCGTTAGGGTGAGAACCACATTGTAATTGCAATTTATTTTTGTCCAAGTTAATGAAATTTCGTTCGGTAGGTTTTTATAATGTTACCTGTCGTGGTTTGGTATTCTCCGAGTGGTGTTTGAATACTTTTTTCTTAACCTAGTTATGTTTATTCACCTCTATGAGTTCCTTCGATTGTACACCATCCTCACCAATAGCCCATAACTTCAAAAGAGAAGACCGAACCAAAATTTTCATAAATTTCTTTTGTAGATCTCGAATTAGCGATACCTCTCGGGTTCGAAAGTCCTATACCCTGCAACTGGTCGTTTGCAGACTCTGTATTGGCTTTGCGCGGTCTTAAATTATGGACAAGAGTGTCTGAATTACTCCATGCTAAATTAATTTTCTTTATACCGATTCCTGTATTTAAATTAGACATTCTCATATCATCTGTGTATTGACTTTATTTCTCACGAAGATCATATTTAGTGCTTTCTCTGTGACTCGTCTGTTTCTCCGTATAACTAAATTATACCCCATATACTCTTTCATGTTTTCTTTTTTCTCGAATTGGTGTCGGAACTCCTGTATAGTTACGAAAATAAATTTTCTTATAAAATGGTTCTTCTTTGAACTGGATATTATAACTACTGATGGGGCCCTGTTTGATGCGAGGGTACCCATCAGATTGACCGAGCTCGTTCCTCCCCTTTCATTCTGTCGACGGGTCATGACTAGGATTAGGAGCATAACTATAGAAATTCTAAGATAAGTAAAGATCTTGTCGATTGATATCTCTGTTTTCTTATATGGTTTATATAATTTTGAGTTTGGTTTGGTCTCTGCCTGTCACTAAAAAAATGTATTGTCCTTTTGTAGATTTGCGTGGATGTTGCACTGGATTAAAATCAAGTTATGCTCAAGAAGGTATTCTGGTTTCCAATAAGAAAAATCTCTTGAAGGATTTCGAGGAATCCTGGTGATGTTGGTTATCACCCCGACGTTCTTATTTAAGACTGTTTGATCCGAGTCTTTAGATGTACCGAGCTTTAAATTTTATGCTAAATGAATGTTTTAATTCCCTTCCTATTGTTTGGTTGTTGTGGTTTACTTTAATAGTCTTTGTACTATGAACTTGTTGAAATATTCAAGACAGATAGCCATATTGCGATTTACACGAGAGTGGCAGAACTATACATTGATCTATTTCAGACACTTAGTAACAAAATCTTTATTCATAAATTTCTTTTGTCAATCATTGAAATTATTTCATGTAGAGTAGACTATGCAATAGTTGTACACATATACGTCTATAATATATATACAATTATAAACGTATCTATATATCTATATTTATCTTAAATATTTACATGAGTAAATCTTTCCAGCATCGTTAATGTTCGCGTTGTCAGCAACTTCTATAGCCTAATTATATAATCCACGATTTGGTTTGTCTTAGTTTTCCATAGTGTTTTGTAATTATGCCACTATCTTAGTGTAATTTTCTTCGTTAATACCTGTAGTCCTTATTCTCTGTTCCAGATCACTTTCTTCCCTGCTCACATTTATTTCAAATAACCCATGGACTCTTCTACTTAAAGCATCTGCTACTTCACTTTCCTTACCCTTGATATGTCTTACCTCAAAGTCGAATTCGCTCAAGAAGGCTATCCACCTTACTTTCCTTGGATTAAGGTCCGACTGACTAAGAAAATATTTCACACCGCTATTGACTGTCAATAATAGAAACTTTCTGCCCATTATGTAGTGTCGCCACATTTTTAAGGCATGTATTACTGCTGCCAATTCTAAATCGTGAGTAACGTAGTTTCTCTCATGTTCCTTTAATTTCCGGGACTCATAACAAATAATGTGTCCTTCTTGAGTTAGGACACCACCTAGTCCTTCTTTACTCGCATCAACACATATGGTAAAGTCTTTATCTGGGTCTTCTACCTTTAAAATGGGTGTTATTGTTAATAATTCCTTCAACTTGTTAAAACAATCTTGACACTTTGGTGACCTGTTAAACTTGGTCCCTTTCTTTTGTAATGATGTGATAGGGTAAGCTATTTTAGAAAACCCCTCTATAAATCTGTGATAATATCCAATGATTCCCATGAATGACCGGATACCCACTACATCTTTAGGTACCGGCCATTCCATGATGGATCTTATTTTCTCAGGGTCGAATGCAATGCCTTCTACATAAATTATATGTCCTAGGTATTGTATTTTCTTTTGATAAAAATCACACTTATCAAATTTAGAGTACAGTTTGTGCTTCCTCAAAGTTTGCAGAAGTATTCTTAAGTGTTCTCCGTGTTCTTCTTCTGTTCTAGAATAGACCAGAATATCGTCGATAAATACCAGTACCAACTTGTCCAAGTACTGACTGAAAATACTATTCATTAGACACATAAACGTGGCTGGTACGTTAGTGAGTCCGAAAGGTATAACTACAAATTTGTAATGCCCATATCTTGTTCGAAAAGCTATTTTTCTTATGTCCTCATCTTTAATCCTAACTTGGTGATAATCGGATCGTAAATCCAACTTCGAAAAGATCTTGGCCCCACCTACTTGATCGAACAGATCATTTATCCTAGGTAAGGGGTACTTGTTTGTAATAATCATTTTATTGAATTGTCCGTAGTCGATACATAGTCTTAGAGTACCGTCTTTCTTTTTCACAAAGAGGACTGGTGTTCCCCATGGTGAAACACTTAGTCTAATACACTCTTTGTCCAATAATTCCCGTAGTTGTATTTTTGATTCTGTCAATTATGGTAAACTCATTCAGTAAGGTGCTTTAGAGATAGGGGATGAACCAGGTAGTAGGTCTATGGAAAATTCTATTTCCCTTCTAGGGGGTAGTTCAGGTATTTCATCAACAAATATGTCTCTGAAATCACGTAGAACAACAAAGTCTTCCAAGTTGGGTTTATCTTCTTTTTCTAACAGGTTTGTTACTTGGATGGCGTAAACTTGACAACCCTTTCTCATGCATTTCTTGAATTGAATTGTTGTGACTTGTCTAACTGATACTGGTTTTTGTACACCTTGTTTTGTTCTAGTGATGTCATTTTCATCTTTATACTTAAGTTACTTTGCATAACAATCAAGCACTTCTTTATGCCTTTTTAACCAATCCATTCCGATAATTACGTCATAGGACCCTAGTGGTAGTATGTTCAGATCTGTCTTTATGTTTTGACCACCTAAACTGAACTCATAATCATAAATAAAATCAACCACTTTCCTTTTTGTTTCCATTGCTAGTTGTACCAGCCATGATTTTGTGTGTCTCGTTCTCTTAAGTTTAATTGACTCTACTACACCAGGAGTGATATAACTTAACGTAGCTCCAGGATCAATTAAAGCAGAAATTCGAGTGTTATTGATTTTACCTTTGATTTCCACCACAAAGGACTGATGGTTAGCTTGCCAACCATCCACGACTACATTTATCCGATGCAGGATTTTTCCCACGTCACCCATCGTCGAGGCTTCCTGCAAATTATGAACAACAATTATGTTTGCTGAATTTAAACATGGGCAATTCCTCCTTAGATGAGGTTCTCCACATTCCCAACACTTTAATGGTTCGCGGGGGCTGTCCCCGAACTTCTTCATTCCGAAGTTCATCGGTTTAACACTGCCTTGCGTATTTGGATTATTGGAATGAAAGTCCTTTCTCGGAAATATTTTTGTTGCATTCCAATAAGGAGCTGGTTGATATCCCTTCTTCTGCTGGTTTATTTGGTATTGTTTCTTATCCTTCCAAGCTTTGGGAAATTTTGTCCATTGTTTGTATTGGTCATAGCACATTCGTGCCTTCCTGAATACTTCACTCAAGGACTTGGGGTTGTCAAACTCGATTCTGTCCCTGTAAGACTATGTTAAAAAACTTAGAAACCACTAGATTTTTACCTTGTCCTCCCGGATATAAGGTACGAACCTTAGTAATTCCAGGAATTTATTTATAAGATCCTCCATCATCATCTAACCAAGTTGTAGCTCATAAAATTCTTTGGTTTTCCTTTTATAGTATCTTTCAGATAGATAACCATAGACGGATTGAATTGATTCCAATTGGAGATGAAACAAGTTTGGTGTAGGTATCTTCAGTAGAAACATGTTTTACAAACGTGAAGAATTGATAGGTCCAATATACCAATAAACAACCTACAAAACATATTTCTAGAGGTACAGATTTAGGATAGGCATTTAGTACTTAGGGTATAACTTTTTTGTACGATATCGAAATGATATTATTCTAGTTGTATTGTAAACTAGATTTATAGGATAATATTCCCTAGAAATTTTTGTAAAATATCTATCCATTTGGTCTTCCAAAAGTGGATTGTCCCAACTCTGTTCCAGGTAAGGTCATTACTACAAGAATTCGATAATCAAGATATTTCTCTGAAATAATGACCTAGGCATGTCAGATGGTTTTACATGAATATAGTTTTTAATTTAATGAATCTTTTTGACAAATAGTACGAATAATCAATTACCAGGTCTTGTTGTATGGTCTACAAATCACAAGAACCGTAGTTTCAAAAAATCCTTAAAATTACGAGAACTAGCATGCTTAAAATTGCGAGAACTGTAGTTTCAAAGATATGGGAGGTGTTCCAAATTTCGTGAGTTGAATAATGTATCACATACCTCCCTTAAAAATTGTCTCCACTCTTCTTTATTGGGCTTCATGAGACATCACTTGAAAAATTTGGCAACTTTGTTGTGTTCATGAAAACGTCAAATGATATAACTAGTCTATGGCACGATCCTTGTGGCAAGGTTATCATTATTTATTACCTCTACTTTGGATGAACTCCTAGGATCATATTCCGTTTATTTTGAAACATGAGACAACACATTATGATCTCCCAAATGAATTTGACTTGTAGTTTCAATGGATATGCCCTAGAAATAAGGGATATTCATCTTTTGAGACAACAAGTCATGAATGGTTAAGTATTTTTTAAACTAGACTTGAAACAATGGCAATCTGATCCATCAATTCTAATGATACCTACAACTCATGTAACCCTACCATAATGGATCATGGAGTACTTGGAATGGTAATGGAATAAATGGAGTAACAGATGAAATATATAAAACATTAATGGTATGTCAACTCTAAGTTTATTTGTGCTATTGAGTTGCAACCCAATGCCTTGTAGACTATGTTATAATTCACAACTTTTGAGGAATGAAATAAATTAGGTCAATCATTAACTTTGGTTGCTACATGAGTATGCTGCAAAGGTAAACCTTGGATTAAAAGCTTTGAAAATGGGTAAGCCTTTCTTGGAATAGAATTAGAACAACTAGGTTGTTAATGATAATAATAAGGTGGTCTTAAAGTGGAAATCACAACCTATAAAGCCTAATCAGAGTGAGTTGTGAAAGCCTTTCAAAATGATAGCCAAGGTGCAAGGTATAAAATAAACATGTAAATGATATGGGTAACTTGATGACTGAAGGATATGCTCATATTATAGAATTATTTTATCATTTGCAAAGAAAGTCACAAGTTCTAAAATACCATCATCCACATTTTTATGTAATGGATCAAAGGAGGTAAATCACATATGGACTTGGGCTGATACTTGGAATAGATAAAGAGTATAGTCTACAAGAGAAACAATGATGACCCTCCTAATGATTTTGAAATGTAGAGCATAAACATTGGAAATACCTTGATCCTCTTTATCCTATCAAATGTCATATTTCGAAATAGTCCTAATGTTGATTTTGCACATCAGTGTTGTCCAATATGGAAGACTCATAAGTGTCAGCCTTGTGAGAAATGTTTTCTTCGCAACAATTAAACCAATAGGATCCATATCACATCCATCATCTAAGAAGATTCAAGATATAACAATAAATGTAGTGTAGCATCTTAACCTCACAATCTTCACAAGAAATGCTCTCATGTGTGATAAAAAAAACACACCAAACAATTGCTCAAAGAGAGTTTTTTTCTTTTTTTTCTTTTGAAGTTAACTAGAGTGAGAAAACCTCTTCGTGAAGGAGAAAAATAATCGAAAGGATGGTGGATATTGATCAACCTAGATATTAAGGTCATCATTATATGTCCCCATTTGAGAAATTGGTGAGTGTCTAAAGGATGTTCTAAAGGAAAAACTCTCATAGTACCGATTATTGTGCCCAAAACATATCATAATTCTCTCAAAAGTTCCTTAAGTATCAATACATTATAATATTTCAACCAAGAATAATTTTTAGACCAAAGAAACTTCGAGTGGATCGGTTGTTGGTTGCACATCCTTCAAGAGTAATAATCAATTTTTTCTTCCCAACCCAACTCCCCCCATAACTGTTCTATCACCATTCCATCCATCCATCCATCCATCAAGTGACAAGCATTGATCAGTAATGGTTGACTTTCCTTCTGATTTGCCTTTAGGAAAAATTTCATCTCTTGTAGCTTTCGATTCTAAGGGTTAGTAGGGAAAAGCCCATCCAACATAATGAGGTGTGGTGATGGGAAAACCACTTCCTCATATGATCATGAATAATTGGCACAAAACAAATAGGTAAGGAGCTTACAATCAATTTTCCCTACGCGTACTCTTGGAACTGGTTCATGTGAAGGAAGTAAATCTGAATCTTATTTATAGAAAAAGGTAGGTGGGAGCCCAATGGGGATGGATAAAATAGTGACTAATTTTCCTTATCCAGTAGTGTCGCCCTAACGAATCCTAATGCTCTTATGGTTTGGTACAGTCACGATCCAATAGATGGGTTCTCAACTGCTTGAGCAAGGGGAAAACCGATCCTTCTAATCATAAAGGTTTCCCACCCAACTCTTCATCCCCGTCGAGATAACTCCAACTTGTCCTCGTTCTTAGGGGAATTCTTAGAAATTTAATTCAATGATTCACCAAAGCTATGGTGTGATTATGCTCCTTCCCCGAGAGGAAAAAGAAGCAATGTTTGATCATTTCTATATTTAAGTGAAAACGACTTGTTACTCCCGCTGGTCGATAGCCACATCCATGTCGGTCCCACCCACGCATATCAAAATATTGGGATATGCCGCCCACCTATCCACCCCCGTATGATTTGAGGACTTGTAGTTGGGGTCAACCATAATGAAATGAGGGTTAGTGGGAATAAAGAGTTAGGTGTCATTCATATCAGGCCGCCTCATACGTAGCTAAATGGATTATGTTCTTCACAACGAGGAAGCATAAAGTGCTATTTAGCACCGCTCAAACTCTTGTTTACCAAAATAATTAGGTCATGTTCACCGCTGGGAGCTAGACGCCATCAAGAAATGCATTTCTTTCTTTCGAAGGCGGGTCCTACCTATACCCATCTGGATGCGTAAATCTAGGCACCTTTTCTCGGGGGAGAAGGATCAGGAGGTCTGGCCCCCACAACCCTTGTCTGTAGGGGCACAACTCTCTCACGTCCATATATTCCTTCCAGGTCTGGGACATGAATGAGTTATCCCTCGCCACCAATTGAATCTATTGGATACATTGAAACAACAATCCATTTAGAATCATTTTACTTAATTTTAGAATAATAAATCCTCCCTCACCTTCATTCTTTAGGTGAGCCATTTTCTTGTGGTTTGTTACAATAAACCAACAACTTTGTAATTAATTTCGTGCGATGGAATTTAGGCAGGAGGTTAGGGCCCACACCCTATTTAATGGTGTAGACTCCTAGCAACTAAGTGTAGCCTTATTTTTCTATATATGTTTATTATTTTGATCTAAAAGGGGGCGTCCGAGCAGAAGTATAGGCTTAAACAACTCAGGTATGTACGCAACTAGTTTGTACTACAACCTGTGTATCTCTTCTGAGCACTTAAGGTTTTCTCTTGAAGCTGAACTCAAATCATCTATAACCTTCAATCATATTCTCTTCTTTCTTTCATTGTCCAATCTGACCCATAACCAATAACAACACATCCATGCTCTCTAACAACTTACTCATGCTCCTCAACCATACAATATGAATGCTACTGAATCATGTATAAGCAATCGACATATTATGGCAATCATATCAGTACTGAATCATAAGAGTATTGCTCACTCTATCAGCCAACATAAACCACACCACAACAGTCATACCAAGAATGCCTTTAAGCATTCACTACTCAACAAGCAAGAGTATCCATCAAGACAACAATGTAACCATACCAGAGTTTCCATGGTAGATTTGGGCCCATAGAATGCAGATATGGAACCTGCTTCAGTCTTCAAGGGTCTGGCACCAGCTCACACATAAGTCTACATAACTTCATCCATTGTACGCACTCTTTCCTCATTCATCCCGCGTGTGTAGGTGCCTTGGCTCACTACAACCCGCGTATACCTCAGAAACTAGGGTTTTTGAACTTCTGAGACTTTTGTCATCATGATCTCTGAGTCACTGAAAATTTGATACATCCATGAGATCCTCTAGATAATCTCTCTCTCAGAATAGATCTTCAATACATGCTCAAGAGACGCACACGAGATACACACAAGATACACAACAAATATGCATTTACACAAGAGACCCTTGCCTCTTATTTATACTCTCTAAGCAGCTTCCTTAGAAGCATATTCTAGGTCACTTAACCTATTTTCCTCATTTTTAGGGTTAACCACTTTCCATAATTAGAAAGTTCTCCATTTAAATATTCCTCCTTGACTTTGTCACTTTTCTTTACTATTTAAATAACAATTTCTTCTTTGCAAGCTCTTTGACTTATTTGACCTTTTGGGGCTTCAATCCTACATATGAGGGTCCTTCAACTTCGTAAGGCCATAACTCTCAAACCATGAGGAGTTATGCGACATTCCACATACCACCAGAAATGGCATGAAAAGAACTATCCATCTAGGATAGTTCCACTAACAAATTTACTGATATTCAACTCATTATTCCACACAAAAGCACAACCACATTTCAAGGATAATTCAACCACAAAGCATCTTCCTGTTAGGGTTTCACCATAAGGGGACCACTTTGGAGTTCATCCATTTGTACACCTTATCAACTATGATAAGACAATAAACATCAATCCAACAATGCATCATATACCAATAAATCCACATCGATCCATTTTCATCTATGCATCATGTATCAATGACAACTCATTGATCCATCTTCATCAATACACTATGATAAGACACACATCAAACCTTTGACCTCATACATCAAAACTTTGGCATCAACCAATTCCTTGACATAAATCAATCATCCTTTGGCATCAATCAATCAATCAACTTTTGGCATCAATCAATCACTTGACATCAATCCTTTGACATCAATTAATTAAACCTTTGGCATCAATGAAAACATGATCCAACATCTTTTTTGATAGTTTCCTTTTAAATTCTCTATTCCCCTGGTAGAGTTGGGCTATAATATGTTGATCTTTCTTGATTTGTTTCTACATCTCTTTGACATCTTCATCTTATTCCCCTGGTTCCACTTTCTTCTCATCAATCTCCTGCGCTGCAAATTCAATAAATTCTGTCTAAATTGTGGGTATGGGAAACCTCCTAGAAGAGGACCTGGTGCGTGATTTACTAGGAGCCTGTGTCTCCTTGAGTTCATCAATGAATTGTAGTTTTCTTATTTCCTTCAAAACTAGTTGACAGAGTGATGGATTCTCAATCTGTTTTCCTTTTCCCCTTTTAGAAACACCTCCTGATTTTACCCCTGAACTATGAGATACTGATTTCTCAATAGACAAGGGAGCATCTCCTTTAGGATATAGGGAAATATTTTTTGAAGTCAAGAAGGAATCCAAGTCCCTGTTTAAATTTCCAAGATCTTCAACCACCAACAACTTCACCAAGGAAAAATGGAATAGGCTACTCTTTGGATGGTCGTCTTTGGCTTGGACACTCTCTACCATTTTTCCCAGTATTCTACATAGGAAGAAGGGTAAGTTTAGGGGGATTTTCCCTATGAAATGCATCAGGATTCTAATGTGGTATTGATGTACCTTGTCAAACCTACCCTCACAAGTAAAATATTTCCGGATTATTCTCAAAAGGTTCCAAAACATATTCACTGGAAATGTTGGCACCAATATTTTGATTTCTATATTCAGGTTTGAGAAAATCAATATGAAATGAAGTATCTAATGTTATACCTTTAAACCACTTCTCTCCCTACATAGGCATTTCTGTAGCAGCTGATATGGTCTCCTATGACACTGGAAAATTTATCCCTGCAATGGTTGCGTTGACACCATTAAATTTAAGAGAAAATTGTTTGGTTAGTTGCACATTATACCCCTAAACCTTTTCACAAAATCTCATGCATCTAGCTTTTTCAAAGGATACCCTGATCGCCAGGTCTGTGTTTACCAAATTTAAACTCCATGGTTCAAACCTCATGATTTCCCTGCTTCTTACATTCTTTCTTTTTCGTTGAGGAGTTGTCATGATGCTGACTATGTGAACCTTGTGTGAACTGCAGGTGCACAACAATGAATTATAATAACCTTTTCGCAATGAAAATGGGAACAATAACCTCTACACAACAAACGAGAGAAATAACCTTTGCGCAACAAAGGAGAATAGTAACCTCTGCGTAGTGTGCAACAACCGATAGTAGCGAAAAACTCGGCACAACAATGAACAACAACAAAAACTTGGCGCAATAATAAGGGGCAATGAAAACTTGGCACAACAACAAACGACAACATAAACTTGGCGCAACAATAAGGATGGCAAGATTTTATCTCAAATGAAGGAAAGATGGTTATATGAAAGAAAACTCGTTCCAGACGCTAACTTGCAATGGGCTCCAAGAAATGATCTTGAACAATTATTGAAACAAATGGAGAATGCACAAAAAAAAATAGAGTGCAAGGCTTGCATAGTGAATATCGACACACATGGTTTGCGTAGCGACTGGCAACACACAACACCTGTGTAGCAGAGAGCTTTGGAGCTTATTGGAGAGGCCATGTATGACGCATAGGTCTTGGAGGCGATGGAGAAAAACAAAAGGTGGCCAATATTTATACTCGAATGGATAAGGAACAAAATTATGAAAAGGGAAGTGGTTATCCATAGTGACAATCTGGTTCAAGGCAAGTTGAAGATTTGCGCAGCGAACTCGCACAACGAGTACACCTTTGAAGTTTGCAACGGTACAAATGACATGGAGTGCCATGATTTTTCCTTTTCTAACCTCATGATTAGGTGATGATGAACCATAATATATTTTGGCATGACACTCACCCTAACCTTTGATTGGACCTTTGCACATATTTTCCCACTTTTTAATGTGATTCGAGACTTATGAAAGTGAACCATTACAACTTGAACATGATGAACTTTACACTCTTGATTCTTTTCCTTTATGATGGTGTTTTATGAAAAAGACAATACACACTTTAAACTAACTTATGGATAAACCCCTTACTGACATTTCAATCCATTCTTTATTTGATTATTGACCTCATAAACCTTGACACACTAACTATGACTCATTTAGGAATGTCTTGATTTTCCCAAGATCATGGCATGACTTCGAAAACTTTGGACAAACCTCTAACTCTAGCTATGGAAATCCTGGTGCTAAAAATTGGCTCCAAAGGGGATGCTATCCTCCTAGTGAGGTAGCAAAGAACAATAGACCAAATTCCTGACCATTGGTCTTTATTCGACTCAAAAGACTCCAAATTGACAAACACAATTTTTACAAGGTTTTCTTGACACAACTTTGACTAACGTCAGAATAAACTTAGGGCCTTCACTTTGGGATTCAATTTTCTATTAATTATTGAGTTAAAATGCTTCATTTGAAAATAAAATGGTTATTTACAATGAAATGGAAAGACTGAAAGAATTTTAATCAAGATAGTGTTTGAGAAACCTGCCATTCATAGATCCTCCACCAATGAGATCTCCATTGAGCTCCTGCAGCAAATAGGCATTGTTCCCATAGTATGAAACAATCGTGAATGGTCCTAGCCAAATATGGCCAAATTTCCCATGCTTCCCTTTGTCTTCATTCCTTGCATCCCACTTCAGTACCAAGTCATCCACCTTGAGTTCATCTTCCTTAGCATGCCTATCAAAGGATTTTTTCATTTTATCTTGGTGCAGTTGTGAGTTGTTGAAAAATTCTTCTCTGATTTGCTGCACATGGATTAATTGGTTTACTTTCCTTTGAGCATAGTTCGTTTCAAATTCCTGTTCTTGCAGCAATATCATCACTAGAAATCATAATGAGGTAGGAAAAATTGCCTCTGTACCATATACAATCTGAAAGGGTGATGTAGAAATAGAACTTTTGGTGGTGATCCTATCAACCCATAATGCATAGATAATTTTTTTGTGCCATGCTTTCTTATTTTCCTACAGAAGATTCTTAATAATTCTGGTCAAGATTTTGATGGATGACTCAACCAATCCATTACCTTGTGGGTAATAAGATGTGGAATGACCAAGAGTTATATTATAGTCACTGCAAAATTTCTCCATTCTCTTGGAATTGAATGTTGCTGCATTGTCAGTAATGATCTTGATTGGACAACCAAATCTATAAAAAATATCGCTTTCTAAAAATTGAATGATAACAATATCAATAGATTTCCTTGTGGGGACCACTTCAATCCATTTGGTGAAGTAGTCTATGGCCTTCAATATCCACCTATGCTGAGCTGAGGATGGTGGATGAATTTCTGCTATAAAATCAAGGCCCCATTGCATGAATGGTGCTTCAATAGAGATAGGATTTAAAGGTAAAGGCTGCAACTTTCTTTTTCCATAAACAATTTGCCATTCATGGCAGCTTGAAACTTCCTTGTACACATAAGAAAAAATACTAGGCCAATAGAATCCTGCCCTCAGTATTTTGTGCACAATGGTCTTCCAACAATGGTGCCCTCCAAAGTCACATTTGTGAAACTCTTTGATAGCTTTCTTCACTTCTTCCTCCATCAAATAATTTAGCAAGATCCCTCCTGGATCTTTCCAATATAGAGAATGGTCTAGAATACAAAACTTTGTTGCTTTCAACTTCAGAAGTGTGGCCTTGGTTTTTCTTATTTCAGGAGGAGCCTGCAAATTTCTTAACACATAAATAATATCAGCATACCATGGAGAATCAAGGAATTTTTGAGATACCCGTGGGACTGTCTCTTCTTCTAAATTTGTTGATAAGTCAACAATGAAATTGATTCCCAAAACATCAAAATTGGACCATTCCATCAGTGTTACAAGTCCCTGACCTTTAATAATATTTGTAGGTTTGATCTCAAGGTCATACTCCAATAATACAAAAATCTATTTTCCCCTTCTACCTTTAGGATCAGTCTGACTCAAAATTTATTTCACATAATTACTAGGCACATAAGCAATGATATGGGAATGCAAGATATAAGTTTTGAATTCCTTAGGGCCTTCGCTGTAGTGTCCCCAAGGCCGAGCCCCGTTACAGATCATGTTATATGCAAAAGAATTGTAAATATGTTCTATAGGCTGGTGAGCCAAGTTTTGAATAAGC
>SNQJ01S0070456.1:7399-18412 GCA_010110895.2 Picea sitchensis | reverse complement strand
CAACCTCCTTTCTTGGACAAAAATAGGGATAGTAGCATATGACATATCCATTTGCAAAGTCCCTTTTAAATTTGCAGCCTATGATCTAGACAACAACATGCCAAATTTAGGGGTGATGTCAACAACAACCACATCCATGATCAGAGTTTTTAATGGAATTTGGGACAATGATACAACCAGATCTATGATTAAACCCAATCATTTCAACTTTCTTGATTCAAAGGAGATAAGATCCTTGTAAGGCCTTGTAATGTCTAGACCCAACTCATCCATAACTACCTTGGGCATCAAATTATGGGATGCTCCTGAATCTAACATAGAATTATGTAAGGTCATGTCATGGATTTTCAAACTAACATAGAAAGGAGGGACATCATCAACATCACAACTCCTCTCCACACATAGGCCAAACAAGATAGTAGAGTGATCATCTTGCACATTCAAGGTGTTAGGGGCGTCTTCCATTTTGAGCATTTTAATGATCTGATTTCTATATTCACCATTTTTAATCAGCTCATTGAATGGAAATTTTTATTTTATTTTATCCATTTCACTTTAAAAATTAATAGGAGATGGGGATTTTTCTACCTCTTTGATGACTGCTTCCTTTCTTGCCTAAGGTATCTTCTTTGGGGGTTCTTATTTGGATTTTCCTTTCTCCATTGCATCTTTTGTTGAACTGTCTTTCTTAGGTTGGCTTGATGAAGGTGTATTAATCTAAACTTCCATTGTAGTATTTTCCTTTGAGGGGTTTGCACACACCTTTTTGCTTCTAAGGTTATATTGTTTCAGAAGCTGCATAATAGCATTTTGATATCCCTTCTTAAAATCTTTTGTTTCCAATGACAACATATCATCATTTTCTACATAAACTTATCATTTGCATCCATAAACTCATCATGTTCCTCTTTAGTTAAGAACACATTTGTTTCGGTATCATCACATCAATGTATATTGTCTTCAATTGTTTGATCAAATTCTTCATTTACATCGTTGTTTTGGACATGAGGTTTTATTTGCTGATCACCTTGATTTATTTAATCTCTTTGCCTGACCTGTGGAATTGGAGCTCTTCTAAAATTTTGGTTTCTTGGCTGAAAATCAGTTTGATCTCTGGTGGAAGACTTATTATCCAAGGAAATCATTTCCATAAACATTTCCATAGACTTCATCGTCAATTCAAATTTCTCATATGATGACTGAGAAGTTGAGGGATGTGCTTCTCCTGGGACATTTTTCATATCTCTGTCAAGATTATGTTTGATCTTCCATGAGGCCATCAGATTTACCTCCACTTCAGTTGCATCACTCATCATGTCATCTAGTGTATTGGATCTCCTTTTTCTCAACAACAAGGCAAAATCACTGTCAAAAGAATCAACATATCAAAATTAGGTAGCTTCAGGAGGGGGTTTTACTTCAATGGGGATTGAATTATAAACCCTCATAAATCTGGTTGAAAACTCTTGTACTATTTCATTAGATGATCTCTTTATGTTGTTGTACTGAGTTAGCAACCAAGGAGGATTTTTCTTGTCACCCCACCTTGCACGTAAAAGTGTTACAAAGGCTGCAAAATCAGGGATGCTTGCTGCAGGAAGAACTTCGAACCATTTTCTAACCTCTCCTAAACGACTTTGTGCAAACAAACTTTCTTTTGCATATTCATGATCTACCTCTTCTAGGTCAACAAAATCATTAAACCAATATAAGTGTCTTTGGGCTGATACATTCTCTTCAACATTAAATGATTCGATTCTCTGATTATAAATTTGAGGTAAATCATGTAACTGGGCAGGTAGGGCAAGATGAGAAAATATGGTTTCCATGGTTCTAGGATTATTTTGGGCTATCTGAATAGTTTGAGTGGGGACAATATGAATAGGAATAGGCTGAATGGGGACAGTGGGAATCAAAGACTGGAATTTCTTCCCATCAAAGATGATTTCATTCAACTTCGATTCCGATCTAGAACTGAACAACGTTTGTTCAAATTTTAAATCAAAGTCAAGTTCATCAATTCTTTTTACCCCGTCTTTGGCAAAGATAGATTTTTGTCTAGGAAAGCAAATGGGTTGATTGTATTTTCTTTTCTTTTGTGTAAGAGTTTCTCAGGATCAGACACAGATGCTATAGGTTCTGGATCAAGGTTTCTTCTAGTGTAAATTCTCTTGGAAGCCATGATTTCTTATTTTCTTTTAAAACTTTATGCTACCGATCCTATTAAATGAAGTTGCTAGGGTAAGAATAGTTCAGCCAATAAAGGTGTTTGATTCATACCCTCAGGAATCAAATCTAAAGTTTTAAGTCGATCATTCCCATGGAAAATTTTCAATTTCATCCCCAACAATGATGCCAAAATGTTATCACTCTGTAATTTGTTTTGGCTGAGGAAAAAACTTACAAAGGTAACCTACAAACTAACTTTAAGATTGAAAAATAGCCTTTCCAATCTAGAGAGGGCTCTCTCCTAGACTTGATCTCTGATAGACAAATTGCTTTGAACTAATGAATAGATTTAAATATTTGAGATAGTTTTTTCAAGGTCTGTTGGTAAAGAGGTATAGTATCTCTAGGGCTATGGAGTCAACCCCTGAAAACAAAAGAAAACAATGCCTGGTAGGTAGAAATCCTCAAAGGAACAAAGGTTAAATAAGGTGATGGCATTCAGTGTTGAGTTTAATTATGTAGGGTGAAAGAAGAACAGAAACACATAACAAAATCAGAACATCATAAAGGATGAATTCTAACCTTAGTTAGGAAGATAAACATAATTTAAATTAGTTAAGTCTAGAGCACCATTAGATGAATTCTAGACCTTTAATTTGCCAATTTAAGGAGAAGAAAAGTGCAGATGAAAGCAAGTACACAAGGAATACATACAAAGAAGAGTACAATCTTCAGATCACCACCATTATAATTTTTTCATAAGGATTTCAAGAATTCTGCATTTGTATTTCTATTAGATTCAAAAAATTACATTGAAGATCAAAATACTTATACTTCTTCCCTCATGCCCCTTTTTACATAAAAATAATAAACATATATAGAAAACTAAGGCTACACTTAGCTTCTAGGAGTAGAAATACTACATACTAGAGTTATGGATCTGGTTTCTTTCGAAGAGAACAACAACCTTTTAAATATTTACGAAAAATAGAAAACCTGATTTTCCAATCATAATATAACCAAAACATCATTTACAATCATAGATCCTTGAGAAAAATTTGATCATGTGATTGTGATGAGTCATCATGTACACTGTTGGACAACCCTATCACCCTTGCACAATGGATTCTGGTTACTGTTGCGCAAGTGTTGGCTGCAGTATTTGCGCAATGACTTTGCATCGCGGATCTTCATGCCGAGGTTGCTCGCATGAGTCCAGGTGGCAGCAAGGGATGGGAACATTCAACTTTGTCCTTATATTGTTTATGCAATTTCACTTGTAGCTTTAAGGTCCCGTTTTCCTTTCTCAATGACAAGTTCTGTCTCTTTAAATTTCTCACCTCCCTCAACAAAAACACATTCCTCTTTAATTTTGACAGAGCATTAGAAATAACTACGCATGCATTGTCTATGGCTGATCTACATTTCTTGTAATGATTCATGATCCCTTCCTCTGATATTATATTTTCTTCCCTAAGCTTGATAATCTCATCTTGAGCTTCTCTTAGATTCTTATTCGGCCATTTTATGTTATTTTATTCTCCTGTGGATGAAGTAAGAGATTTCTGACTTGCTTTAATCTGTGGTGTTTTTGCTTCAAGACTATTTTATGTTAGTTTCCTTTTCAATTCTCTATTCTCTTGGTAGAGTTGGGATATAATATGTTGAGATTTCCTGAGTTGTTACTGCATATATTTGAGCGTGGTTTACGAGTGCGTGGTTTAATTGGTGCGTGGTTTACCTGGTGCGTGGTTTACCTGGGAGCCTGTGTCTCCTTAGGTTCATCAACGAATTGTAGTTTTCTTATTTCCTTCAAAACTGGTTTGATTGAGTGATGGATTCTCAATATATTTTCATTTTCCCCTTTCAACAACACCTCCTCCTTTTACCCATGAACTATGAGATGTTGATTTCTCAGCAGACAAGGGAATATCTCCTTTAGGATCGAGGGAAATGTTTGCTGAATTCAAGAAGGAATCCCAGTCCATGTTTAAATTTCCAAGCTCTTCAACCACCAACAACTTCACTAAGGAAAAATGGAATAAGATACTCTTTGGATGGTCAACTTTGGGTTAGACACTGTCTTCCATTTTTCCCAGGCTTCTAAATAGGAGGAAGAGTAAGTTTAGGGGGATTTTCCCTGTGAAATGCATTAGGATCCTAATGTGGTATTGATGTACCTTGTCAAACCTACTCTCACAAGTAAAATATTTCCAAATTACTCTCAAAATCTTCTCAAAAGTGTCCAAAACATATTCACTCGGAATGTTGGCACCAATCTTTCGATTTCTATATTGAGGTTTGCGAAAATCAATATAAAATGAAGTATTTAATGGCATACCTTTAAATCACTTCTCTCCCTGCATAGGAATTTTTGTAGAAGCTGATATGGTCTCCTCTGGCACTGGAAAAGTGATCCATGCAATGGTAGCGCTGGCAACATTAAAGTTAAGATCAAACTGTTTGGTTAGCTACAAATTATACCCCTGAAACTTTTCACAGAATCTCATGCATCCAACTTGTTCAAAGGACAACATGATCGTTGGGATTGCTTTTACCAAATTTAAAATCTGTGGTTCAAACCTAACGACTTCCTCGCTTCTTACATTATTTCTTTTTCATTAAGGAGTTGTCGTGTTGCTGAATATGTCAACCCTGTGTGAACTGGAGGTGTGCAACAATAAATTATAATAACCTCTCCGCAATGAAAATGGGAACAATAACCTCTGCGCAACAAACGAGAGAAATAACGTCTGCGCAACAAATGAGAAAAGTAGCCTATGCATAGTGTGCAACAAACGATAGCAACAGAAAACTCGACGCAACAAAAAACAACAACAAAAACTTGGTGCAACAATAAAGAGCAGCGAAAACTTGGCACAACAACAAACAACAACAAAAAATTGGTGCAATAATAAGGATGGCAAGATTTTAGCTCAAATGAAGGAAATTTGGTTATGTGAAAGCCAACTCATTCCAGAGGCTAACTTGCAATGGGCTCCAAGAAAGGCTCTTGAACAATGATTGAAACAAATGGAGAATGCACAACAAAAACAAAGTGCAAGGCTCGCGTAACGAATATCAACATACAGGTTTGCATAGAGACTCCCAACACACAACATCTGCGTAGAAGAGAGCTTTGGATCTTGTTGCAGAGGCTGTGGATGATGCACAGGTCTTGGAGGTGATGGAGGGAAAAAAAGGTGGCCAATATTTATGCTCAAATGGATAAGGAAAAAAATTATGAAAAGGAAAGTGGTTATCGATAGTGACAAGGCATTTCAAGGCAAGTTAAAGATTTGCACAGCGAACTCGCGCAATGAGTACACATTCGAAGCTTGCAACGATACAAATGACATGGAGTGCCATGATTTTTCCTTTTCTAACCTCATGATTAGGTGATGATGAACCATAATATATTTTGAAATGACACTCACCCTAACCTTTGATTCGACCTTAGCACATATTTTCCCACGTTTTAATGTTATTCGAGACTTAGGAAAGTGAACCATTAAACTTGAACATGATGAACTTTACACTCTTGATTATTTTCCTTTATGACAGTGTTTTATGAAAAAGACAATACACCCTTTAAACCAACTTATGGATAAACCCCTTACTGACATTTCAATCCATTCTTTATTTGATTACTGACCTCATAAACCTTGACACACTAACTATGACTCATCTAGGAATGTCTTGATTTTCCCAAGATCATGGCATGACTTTAAAAACTTTGGACAAACCTCTAACTCTAGATATTAAAATCATGGTGCTAACAGAGGGAAGAACTACATTCTCCCATTGTAAGAAAAAGGGACATAAGGAATCACAGTGTTGGAAGCTACATCCAAAATTACGACCGAAGAAGTTTAAGGACAAAGGGAAGCAAAAGACTATTGCATCAACTCATAATGATCTAGGGTCATATTCTAGGGATGAATCTAAGATCATGGAAATGGGAAGCAAAGGTATATCAACTATGAATTTTAATTCTTCCATTCAATCTACTAAATTAGAAAATGATATTGATCTAAAGAAAAGAAGCGAGCTTTTTCATGTTAGAGTTATAGTAAAGCATACAAAGGTGGATAATTTCTTTGACAATGGATCTCAAGTTAACTTAATATCTGAAGCAATTGTTAAGAAGATGAGTTTTAAGACGATACCATATAAAAATCATCATTCCTTAGGATGGGTGTGTGAAGATGTTAAATTGCAGGTGACGAAACAATGTAAGATCAAATTTGCAATTGCAACTAATTTCTTTGATGAGGTTGAGTTAGGTGTTGTGCCTCTTGAAATTTGTGGCATTGTCTTGGGTAGTCCATATCTATTTGACATGAAGGATATATTCTATCGCAAAGAGAATAAATATCATATTTTCAAGGATGAGGTTGAATTTATCATCATAGCTCATAGTATTAATACTAATGTTTCTTTAGTGAGCACATGGAAAATGAAGAGACTCTTGAGTGCAAGTAAACATTTTGTTCTCATGATAGTGAAACAAAAAGAATAATATATAAGAGACGCTTTATCAGGTTGTGATCCATATCAGAGGTAGGAGATGGTCAAAATTATATCTAAGTATGATGAGTTGTTTCAGGAACCTACAAGGTTACCTCCCACGAGGGAGGTTAAACATGAAATATATTTACAACAATAATGCAAAAAATGTGAAGCAGGTTCATGAGTTTTTTGATAAAGGAATCATCATACCAAGCTCCTCTCTGTGTGGTTCTCCTATTGTATTAGTTCCGAAGAAATATGACACATGGAGGATGTGTATTAACTTTCGATCCTGGAACAAGATTACGATAAATAAATGTTATCCTCTTCCCATAATTGATGACTTATTGGATCAATTAAAGAATGATCCAAGAAGTTGTTACCATCAGATCAGAATTGTAGAAGGTGACATATGGAAAACTGCTTTCAAGACAAAGCAAGGGTTGTTTGAATGGTTAGTTATGCCATTTGGGTTATGCAATGTACTTGTGACATTCATGATGGTAATGAATGGCGTATTCGGTCATTAGATGATATATTTATCTTTAGTTGAAGATGGGAAGAGCATATAAAACATGTCAAGACAGTCTTTGAACTCTTGAAAAACGAGAAGTTGTATATCAAAATGTATAAATGTGAATTTGGAAAAACTTCTCTAGTATACTTGGGATATATTGTAGGGAATGGTAAATTAAATATAGACCCTACATAAGTAGAAGTAATTGATAAATGGCCCAATCCAACTACTGTCACATAAGTCGGGAGATTCTTAGGAGCAATACAATACTAGAGGAAATTCATTGCTAATTTATCTTACATAGTAGATCCTCTATATGTATTAACAAGTGTTAAACAAGTCTTTCAATGGAGAGGCAAGAAACATAAAGCCTTCAAGACAATGAAGGAAAAAATAAGCACCGCACTAGTTTTGGCTCTTCCAGATATACAACAACCATTTGAGATTCAAACCGATGCAAGAAGATATTCCATGGGAGCAGTCTTGATGCAATGAGATAAAACTATATGTTATCATTATGAGACTTTTACTCAAGCTGTGATTAACTATCCAACACATGATAAGGAATTGTATGCGTTGGTACAAAGCGTGAAGAAATGGAAGCATTACTTAATGGGAAAGGAGACAATAATTCATATATATCATCAACCATTACAATATTTTTCAGTCACAAACCAAGTTACAATATTCATGACATTTCAGGTGGATGGGTTTCTTATAACAATTTAATTTAGTAATCATTTATAAGAAAGGTATTCATAATAAGGTTGCAGATGTGTTGTCAAGATCGACGATTAATGCATAAAAAATACTAAGGCATAATCCTTTAGCTCATGAAATCTATGCTGAACAATATGCTAAAGATGAAGATTTTAAATATGTATATGATTCATTAAATCATGGAAATCAACAGTCAGATTATTATATGCATGAAAATTTGTTATATCATCTTGGAAAACTTTGTATACCCATAGATGAAAGTTTAAATGTAATAAGAGAAGCTCATACATCTCTCATTTATGGTCATTTTGGGGTTGGTAAGACAGTAACACAGTTGCATATGTATTTTTATTGGTCTCGAATGAATGAAATGGTTTCTAAGTATATCAAAGGGTGTGTTATGTGCGTCACAAACAATCCCAACAAAAAAAAGTTGGGATTATAGACACCACTTCCAATACCTTCTCATCCATGGGAAATAATCTCCATGGATTTTGTAGGGGGTTTTCCAATGTCCAGGACAAGTTATGATTATCTATATGTTGTTGTGGATAGATTCATCAAGATGTGCATTTTGATGACATGCAAGGAACATGTCACAGTTGAATAGAAAACACATATGTTCTTTGCTAATGTATGGGTTCATTTTGGACTTCCTACATCTATTATATAAGATCAAGATTCTCACTTTTTGGGAAAATTTTGGTCTCATTTATGGGATCTCATGGACACTAAGTTAATGAAGAGCACAATTTTTCAACCATAGACAAATGGATAGATATAGGTGGTAAATAGAACAATGGTACATCTAGTCCAAGGAACTGTAACAAGCATCCTAAGTTATGGGATGAACAATTACGTTATGTACAACATGCCTATAATCATGTCATGCATTCTTCTACTCAAAAAACTCATTTTGAAGTATGTTTGGGGTACTTGCGTAAATCACCTATGGAATTTGTTTTTAGAGAAGTAAGTAAATAATATGGACATGATGATACAGATAAAGCTCAAATGCTCATTCAAAAGATTCAACAGATACATCAAGTAGTACAAGAACAATTGGAGAAAAGTCAAGCCAAGTACAAGGCAAGGCATGAAAAACATTGGGTTGATCATCAATTTGAGGTCAATGATCAAGTATGGTTACATATCAACAAGGATAGAATGAAAGGGGAAGGGAAAAATCTAAGGTCAATTCAATATGGTCCATTCAATATCTTGGAAAATATTGGTACTAATGCCTTTCATTTAGATCTACCAGCCTAGATGAAAATGTATTTAGTGGTAAATGTTGAGAATTTGAAGCTTTATGAACCTCCTATGATTATGGATGAAGATGAAAGTATTCAAGTTCCAACCATTGATGAATTTGGTACAAAATATTTGGATGAGCTACGAGAAGATGTTATTCTTGATAGAATAATCAGGACTTCATAACGAGGTGATGTGGAATATATTCGAGTTGGTATTAAAGGGGTAAAACCAAGTAAAGAAAAATGGATGGAGATCATAAGGGTGAGGGGGGTCTACCCTCACTTAGTTTCTAAGGAATACAAAAAATTTTGTGGTCCAAAAGGCTTCCTATGGGGAGGAATGATCCAGGAGGATCCAAGAATGCTCACAAAGGTCCAAGAGGATTTGGAACATCCACAGAGGTCATGAAAGGTTAAAAAAAGCTCAAAATTAAATCATCACAAATCTTCTAAAAAAATTCCATCAATGCGTAGAGCTCGATGATAGCTTTCCAATGGTGTAAAAATCACCTCAAACGAAGTTCGTATGCAAAAGATATGGTCGGTCAAAGTTCAAGTCAATCGGGGAAAATGTCAAAGTCAAAGGGGTCAAGGTGACATGTGTCACCATTGAAAGGGTGACATGTGGCATGAGCGTATAACTGTACGATGATGATGTGGCCACACCCCAAGGTGCCACATGACATGATCATTTGTTGACTGGGTAGGTGATAAGGCATGTCGTATAATGACATGGCCATAAATGGGGACCAATCGTGTGATGACACGTGGCACATATAAGCCAACGAGAGACTGCCATGTGGAAACCTCCCATTTTCCAATTATGGATAGTGTTTATCAAAAGTATGGGCATTGATGGGGGTCGAACTTGCGACCTCCCATAACCTTACCCTTCATCCATTACGATTGCGCTGCACACATGAGACTTAACAAGTATATGGTATTATTTTTATTTATGGTTGAAATATGGTATAGTTGGACAAAAATAGGGTTGAGGGCCTAGCCCTCGACCCATATTCCATGGTTATATGTTATGTAATGTGACCGCCAAATGTTCATGCTATATCTGCGAGAGGTTTGAACTATATACCAATGGATAACACAAAGTTTGGGTGGTTTCCAACCGATATGCTCTATATGTATATTCTATTAAAAAAAAATTCCGATGGGGGAAGGTTTGCGGGTTTGAACTTGTGACCTTTCCCCCATAACCCAATATTTTAACCATTAGACCATACCTTGCAGTTTATTACAACAAACCAACAAATTTCTTATTAATGTCGTGCCATGGAATTCAGGTAGCAGGTTAGGGCCCATGCCCTATATAATGTGCACATAGTCCAAGAAGAAGGACACTCTCATTAATATGTAGAGTACTATCTCAAAGTTCATGCCAAGGGAAGTAAGGATTTTAGGTTACACCGTAAAGCATGCTGATAGGTCCCTTGACATAATTTTAAGAACTTCGTATCCATTTTTCACGATTTTTCACAAGGAATCTAATGGTGCACTTTGTTTTCCTATTTGAGAAACACATAAAAAGGTCATTGTAAAACACAAACATTTGAGAATTAATAAAGAGGCCTCTATTGGAAGCAGACTCGAAGATGTAGCCCAAATTGGGTGAACTCCGTTATCAAACTTGTGTATGTGATATTATCATTGTTGTTCATTTTGTGCCCAGTTATTGATAAGTTTTTTTATCATTAAAGTGTATTTGGTTAGATAAGTATTTCACATGTAAATTGCAAAAAATCAAGCGATCTTTATTTATTTCGAATATCAAGTAGATGTTTATATGTGTTTTAAAACTAATCAACATCTAAGGATTTTTCAGAT
>SNQJ01S0070455.1:51760-65342 GCA_010110895.2 Picea sitchensis | reverse complement strand
GAAAGTTTGTCGCTATAGCGACGAAAATCCCGACTAAGTTAAATTAAGATTTTTGTCAATATTGCGACAAACTTTTGTGGCAATAGCAACGAAAATCCCACCCTGTTTAAAAAAAATATGAAACTAGTAGAATCATGGAAAATGTTCATGGAATAATCCGCCCATATGTAGTAGTGGGAGCGGCCATGATGTCGAACTTTCCAAAGGTCAGAGCTGCGAAGTAATGAGGAACATAGATTTAGGGACTCTTAAAGATATCCCTTGACCATTAGATTTAGACCATGGTCAGCCCGACGCTGACCACTTCATGAGTAAGGAGGAATTCACACCAAAGATTCTCAGAATGTCGAAGTTATGAAGTAATGAAGGCCATTGATCTAGGGGTTACGTAGACACACCTTGATCGTGAGATTGAAGGGATTGGAAGGCTATTAGTTTAGAGTGACATGGCACAGTGAAATCATCTTGGGTGGCATGGACACATGACTAATGTGCCATGTCTCACCTAGAATCGTACGTCTCATAGACCCTATGTGTCCATTAACACGTGACATGTGTCACCCATTGAAGGGGTCATGTGTCATCTCTTCCCTACCATGTATCGTACCTGGTGCTTACCACTTGGTCCATTTGGTGGGAGGAGTATGAGGGACCCACCTGTATTTTCCTTCGCATTTGTTACATCACCATGTGTGAGGGTGGACTCTTCGGGAGTCCATGACTTCGGGACTCCAGTGGTTTGGGATGTAGTGTCATGAGTAAGTTGAAAGGCTCGAAGGCTAGAGCCATGTGGAGGGATTCCAGGTTCCTTTGAGAGTTTTGGAATTCAATACTCTAGGGGTTTGGGATGTAGTTTCATCAGTAATTTGAAAGGATCGAAGGCTGGAGCCATGTGGAGTGATTTTGGGCTCCTTCAGGAGTTCAATTCGAGACTCCTGGGGTTTGGGATGCAATTTCATGGGTAAGTTGAAAGGTTGAAAGGTTGGATCCACGTGGATGGATTTTGAGCTCCTTCGGGATTTTGGGAATTCAGGACTCTGGGGGACATGCATGCAGAAAAGAAAAGGGGCATTTAGCATTGAAGCGTCGAATGTCGAATTCTCCTCAAGCCTATGTGTTAGATGAGGAATAAGTCTCACCGTTAGTTTGGATGGAGGATGGACCTTCCTTGCAAGATGTAGGAACCTATAAATGGTATGAACGAGATGGACCCATGTGGGTGCCACATGGCCCTCAACCAATGAGTGCCCGAAGGACTTTGGGAAGCCATAACTTGTAAACCAGAGGTCAGATTAGAGCCTAGTAATAGTCATTAGAAAGATACAAGTGAGAAGAAGAGGATGAATCATCTTAGAGAGATGATTCAATATTTTTTGAGTAATAAAAATTTGGATGCCCCATCCCCAGAAAAGGTACTTAGGGGTCCGGTGTGTTACATGAAAATTGGTAGTTTACTCTTCAATGGTGCCCTACAATGAATCAACATTGCCTCTTCACCTGGAAACATGTACACGAGCTTCCTTGCAATGTTACTATTAATTTCAACCATTTCCTCGCCTCCTAGTTTTCCATAGCTTTCATCAGTGGCAAAAGAAATGTTCATTGTAGTAGCAACATCACTCTGGGATTGTATGGACAGGCTGGATGGATTTTTCTTGTTCTCCAATCCAAAATCTTTTAGAGTATTGTAATAATTAGCGGATTCGGGGTGCAATGGTATATAATGCCACATAACTTTAAATTAACATGTAAACTATGATAAATATTGATGGGTGGTTATGGAAGTGAAAGATACACTGAGTCCCTGACCTTTGTAACATATTTTTAATATATTTGGCAGGTGTAGATGGAAATTGTGGGTTGTGAATGTTATTATAACATTGTGGAGTCATTATTATCATTTGAATTTGATGCTAAATGATCCCTAGGACATTTTGAAGTAGATTACAATAGGAAATTCATAAGTATTGCAGAATTAAAGCCAATAATAGTTTTTGGAATCAATGATGGGTGGTCAACTAAACAAGAGGGAACCTATAGATATAGACCTAATCTGATCAGTCCCATAGTGCAACATATCTTTCAACGAGAAAGATGGATGTCATTCTTTGACAACCTTTGTGGGTACAATGACACAATTTCCCTAGAGTTCTCACACCAACTCTACGAAAATGCTACTACAGTTAGGTTGTTGATCATGGAAGTGACTAAAGAATCTATTTCCAAATCAATAGGATTCTCAACCATATTGGAGAAATGGTTTAAATTTTTTTTAAATCTCATGAAGATAAGAAAATATTTTTTCATGCAAGTGGGATAATGCTAAAGAAGGTGAAATGAGTGGTAAGAGAAATATTTTCAAACTCATGGAACAAGGTTTTTTTTCACATCATTCATTATATTACCTATAAAGGAATGCACAATATTGTGCTAACCTATAATTTCAATCTCTTGGAACATTTGAGGCACCAATAATTCATCAACCTCCCATTTCTCCCATCAAAATCAATACAAAATATGGCTATGGAGGTTGAATTAGGTAGATATGGTGTCGTAGCACATCATGGGTTAATCGGTTTTCTAATTGAATATGCCCTAAAAAGGAAACAACCATATGTCACATGGGATCACTTTACTAGAAACACAACTACAAGAGCTACAAAACATTCCGAATTTTTGGCTGCAAACTAAACCTTACATGGCATGGGAAACTTACATGTTTGCTGCAAACTAAACCTTGCATTTTATTTCCAAAACATTAAAATTCCCTATCACATATTTTACTCTATTTAATATTTATCGGGTATGAAACATCATTATTTCTGCTAAAATTATTTCAGAGGGATGGTATGCCATTTATTTTCTATGCATTCATTGCTTCAATCTATAAATTTGTTTTCAACTACTGAGAGCTCTAATGTTTGGCATACAGGCCCAATACCTCTCTTATATCTTTGTCATTTTATGCTTTTAACATTGTTCTAGGATTTTATTTTGCACTCCCACTTTGTATTTTTACCATTTAAATAGGGTTGACCTACAGTGAAGAGCAACTTGCTACCACACAATACATGTAAGGTTATCCTTCATGCACTAATTACATGCCAGCCGATAGACTATTGATCAAACCTCCATACAAGATTTTTGGACTAGTGTCTTGCCTTGATTACTCCCTTTTATCTATCATCAAGACAACATTTCCTCGTGAGTAAGGAAGAATTCTATCTAGATTCCATTTATAGCAGCAAATTCAATCCTACTAAATGACATTCAGAATTTCATTGTACATTACAATTTTTGGTAAATGAGCATCATTCTTAAGCTACACTGTCTTAATTATATCGAACTTCATCATATGAGACTTATTTTTGGCATAGAAATTGGTGATTTGAAAGAGAAAATTTTGCAATCACATAAGCAACATGAACTAATAAAATATAAGGATGAATCCTCAAAAACTTTATTAAACTGTGTCTAGACCTGATTACAAATATTTAGTAAATCAACCATTCTCAGATGAAACAACACCATTGGAGTTGTAATTCCTCGGAATATAGCTTGATCAACCAAATGAACAAAGTTTCATGCATATACTTGCCAACCTACTTCATGTATTTAAAAATTGTAGAGGTTCTCCTTCTATTCTTTGTCCTCATAGAGACATTTATGTTCTTTGTCTTCAAGTCAATACATGTCTACACTTTGAAACACACTTTTTTGTTGCAACTAAGTAGAATCACTAATCACATAGTTCAATTTTATATTTATTCCAAGGAGTGTAGCCCCATAAATCATCTTCTAGAGTATGTAATGAGATATTGGGACAAGGGAGAGCTATATTTTCCAAATCAGGATCTAAAATCTCCTTGGGATTCACAACATGATAGTCTTCCCCAAGAAAGACACAATGGATCATTGCATTTGGGTCAATCTTATGTATTATCTCCCTTGAAAATTTCACCTGAGAGTTTGACATGATGAGATAGAATTCCTTTCATTCCAACCCTGACTAGGAATATGGTGGCAACTTAGTACTATTCTATTGATCCTGCCAATAAATGAGACAAAGTAAGTTGCATTGAAATAAAAAGTTAAATATTAGTGATCCAAGAAATAAATAATTACAAAACTCACTAATATTGGGGATTGCATTTTTTCATTTTGAACTCGAGTGGTTGATATTGGGGTTTTCAACACCAAATCTTGAGCATAATATGATGCACCACTCTGCACCTAATAAATAATGATTTATAATATTGAAAGAATAAAAATAAATATAAAAAATTTACAAATCTTATTAGGGATGTAGGAGTCTTCTTTGGAGTTAAATTTTGTTGTACTACTTCCTTCATAGGGGTTGTTGTCTCCCCTATATTACCCTACCAATACAATAAAATATATTACATACATCTGAAAAAATCAAAATAAAATGGTCTTCAAAAATATTTATAGACAACTTACCTCCACCATAGGCATGGTTTCAACCCGAACATTGTGTACCATAGGAACCTATTCATATTAAAAATGTGATATTATAATTCAAATCATTATTGTGAAAATATGTTCACTGGAAGAATAGTAAATAATTTGATACTAACACCTTCATTGTTGACTACATTTCGCTTCTCCACAGCTTCTACTTTTTTCATGAGTTGAGATATTTCTGCTTTTAGACATGTGATTTCTTGTGATTTTTCTCTATTTGTAACTTTGCTTGCAGCTAGGGCCTCCTTGTACATATTTTTTCCAAACAAGTAAGTTGTTGTAACTCATAGGAAACCACCACAACATCGTCCCCTCACATCATGCCCTAATACCCTAGAAAGGGCATCATCCCTAGTTGAAAACTCTTTAGATGCAACTTCTTCTTGTGCTTCTTCAATTTTTTTCCGACATTTTCATGCAATTAAAGAAAATCATATTAGGAAACATTTTGAACATGTAAAATGGAATTATAATCAATGTCTAAATTAGGATTTTGAGAACTTACTATTGTGTCTTCTATAGCTATTGTAATTGGAGTGCCATCCTTATTTTCATGGAAATTTTTCCATATGTCTACCCTAGTAATAGGTGTATTTGGATCATCAAAGGCTCTAGATTTTTTCTAGTAACAACAAGTAAAATAGTCAAGTTAAGTTGTGACATTACAATCAATCCTAACCATGCTAATATTTATCATATAAAAAAATATAATGCATCACAAGTACTTACCATACATCTTCGACCCTTTGATAACCTCGATGTCCAGAGGTGTGCAAGTGTCCCTCCCTTTTTCTATTTTCCTTATTTTTTCTTCTTATCTCCTACAAATCAATTAAAAAATACAAAATATAAGCCAATAAACATTACAAGTAACTTGATTATATAGATATGTGAAATTTTTTCTTACACAGAATTCAGTGGTGCTTCTTGATGGGACAAACTCTCTCCAAACTATCTCACTTATCCTATTTGGAGGAACCTTTTTTAATATTTCCTCGTTGGATTCATAAGGATCACTGTATATTTTGGTCAAGAGGCACCTGCAACTGTTTTTCGTATGGCCTATAGAGTGCGTACAATAATATTTAAGGATGGAATGGATTATGAATTTTTACTGCAACATATAAGAAGTGGATTATTAGATGTCATCCATTATTTGAAAATAAACATTGAAATCATGCAAGAATACAACTAATGAAAACAATATACAAATGTATAATACTCACATTGATCGTGTTCCACAAGTCCTCCTTTAGCTCTTTTGGAACCTTCCTCCAATCATAATATGTGATTGGAACCATTTCCCTTGTGAGTACACCTAGAAATGACAATAGCTTCACGAAATTTGTACCAATGGGTTGGCTTCGTTCATTAATATGAATTTCAAGATTTTCCTCCAAGATATGAATATATGCACATCTAGTTGGTCCTATACACTTTTTCTTGACTTTCTCAATTGATGCTTGTGTAGAGAGATCATCCCCTTCCATACTAATATCTTTATGGCATGATTGTTTCCCAACATCTTGTTGGTTGTGGAGCCTAATTATCTTCCTAATTTAGATGTCTTTGTTTTCAGTCATTCTTATACCCCATGAAGACTTTACACCCTAGAAGAATGTACACTTCTTTACACGAGGGAGCGCAGAGGGGGGTTACCCCCTCTATGAGGTCCGGGGGGTCCATCCCCTCGACTGGGGGGTCTGGGGGCAAGTGGGGCCCCGAAGGAAAAATTTCCTTGTAAATGTATATTGTAATTTCATTATAAATATGGACCGTTCATTATAAGGTCGCAGATATGATGGTAGAAGTTATGTTAGGGTTTTTTTCCCTAGAAGGAAACCCTTATTTATGAGGGAAATGTATTGCGGCTAGGGATTATGGTGAATACTTTATTCTAAGATAGGAGATTGTTAGAGAAAGAAGAGGAAGTTACAACAGGTTTGTTGTAGGTTGTATCCCTTCATTTGCTGGATAATAATAAAGGAAGGACCTGGCAATTTCTCTAGTGGACGTATCCCACATTGGGTGAACCATGCATATCTATGTCTCTATTGTATTGTGTATCTTCTGTGTTTTATTTCCTCATTTTATTTTATTTTATTTCTATGCAATCCTATTTTTTCTAACAACTAGTATTAGAGCGAATGGTAACTCACAGGAAAAGAGGGTTCCTAGTTTGAGTGGGAGCAATGGTGGAAGATGGTAAGTTTAGGGGTGATAAATTCAATGACCAAAACTACCAGTTATGGAAGATGAAGATGGAATATTATTTATATCAGAAGGATCTATTCCTACCATTGGGTGGAATAGCAAAGAAGTCGACAACCATGAAGGATGAAGAATGGGAGGTTCTTGATAGAAAGGCACTAGGAACGATACGGCTGAGTCTGGTAGCATTGATGGATTTCAATATTTTGAAATAAAATACAACGAAGGAGATGATGGATGCATTGGATAAACTGGATGAAAACCCCTCAATGTTCAATAAGGTATTTCTAATGAAGATATTATTTAATATGAAGATGTCAGAAGGTGGGTCAGTTGTAGAACATTTAAATCAATTTAATACCGTTACTAATCAACTAAGTTATGTAAAAGTGGACTTTGATGATGAGGTCAGGGCTCTTCTAATATTGTTCTCATTGCCAAAAAGATGGAACGTCTTGGTCATGGTTGTAAGTAACTATGTCTCTGGTTCAAACACTTTAAAATTTGATGATGTTGTTGGTTTTGTCCTTGGTGAGGAAATGCAACGAAAAATCACAGGTGAGATATCAGGTAATGCATTAAACATGGAGAACAGGGAAAGACAAAAGGATAGAGGAAAGGTCTCAGGGAACCACGATAATTCTAGCAAGGGAAGATCCAAATCTATATTTGGAAATACAAAGTATTGGAATTGTGGGAAGAAAGGACATATGAAGAAAGACAACAGAGCTCCAAAGAAACAAAGAGATGGAAAGTAGGAGAAAAATCAGGAAGAAAATGTAACAGGTCATGTGTTACAAGATGCTTTGATTATTTCTGTAGATAATATTTATGAGTCTTGGGTAGTATATTCAGGGGCTTCATTTCATGCCACACCCCATAGGAAAAATTTTCTAGATTATGTTCAAGGTGATTTTGGACATGTTCATTTGGGTGATGATGCACCATGAAAAATTGATGGAATGGGAAAGGTACAAATAAAGCAAAGTAATGGAAACCAATGGTTGTTGAAAGAGGTAAGACATGTTCCATATCTAAGGAAATATTTGATTTCAACAGGGAAATTGGAAAGTGAAGGTTGTGTATCCATATTTACAGATAAGGTGTGGAAGGTGTTAGCACCATGATTTTCATAGCTAAGGTTATAGGTTTGTCAACAATTTTCAAAGTTAGGCATGTTAGCACCCATATTGTTTTTATGACTGGAATCATCTAACATCTCCAAGGTTCAGTTTCAAAAGAAATCTTATCATTTTTTTGTTCCATTCCCATTTGCAACTGTGCACTACAAAATATGTTACGCATTGTGTAGACCATTTCATCACACAGAGGATTATGTCGCACATAGGATGTTGTCCCACAGACGATGTCATTGTGCAGTGGATTTCATCGCACAGTGGATTTCGTCACGCAGTGGATGTTGTCGTGCATAGGATGTTATCGCGCAGTGGATTTCATCATGCAGTGGGATGATTTCACACAGTGGATTTCATCTCATAGTGGGATGTTGTCATGCATAGGATGCTTTCGCACAGAGGATTTTCCTACACACAGGCTACAGGTCGTATTGCACAAATGACTGGTTTAGTGGTAAACATAAAGATCACTTTTTGACCAACTGGAGAGGAATTTTGAAAATCCCCGAAAGGTTTTTGTTGAGAACAAAATAGATAATAAAAAAATCTATCATATTTACAAAATGTGTCATGGATTGGGATATTCGAAGGAATCTTTGAGCCCTATTTTCCAGTTTTCATGATTTCCTGTCTGAGACATATTTTTGCGACACATATTTCGGCCAGCTGGAGATGAATTTTAGGAAACCGAGAGAGGTTTTTATTTATAACAATATTAACTAAAAACAAGTTTTTGAGTTTCTAAAAATAGTGTTTTATAAGTGATATATGATGTCATCATTAACGCCTATTTTCCCAATTTGCTGCACAATCCACTGCATGTTTTTTTGTAGGTTACTGTTGTGTAGCAAACTTGTTGTGCAGGGGTGACAGAGTGTCCAATAGTGAAAATGATGACTTATCACAACCATAGGGTTGAATGTTGATCATGATCAATGATTTTTAAAGAATATCTCGGTTATGATTATGATTTGGAAAAATCGGGTTTCCTATTTTTAGTAAATCCGTTGAAGTTATTGCTCTCTTTCAAAGAAATCGGATCCATGATTCCAGGAGAGAGTAGCTCGACCCTAACAGCCAAGGGTGACATAATTTTTCTATATATGGGGATCATTTTCATGTAAAATAGGTTGGTTGGCAAATTTGGTAGACAATAGCTATTATATGTAATCTGAAGTTTTGACCGGAATTTAACGCAAAGGTCCTGTGATTTGATGAAAAGATTCTAGTTGTAATAGTTGGATGTATTGTGCTTCTTTATTTGTGTATGTTCTTTCCTGTTATATTTATTTCATATCTCTTTCTATCTATTTCAGAACGAATTATCGAACCTGTGGATTCGTTGTACAATGCCCCTTGTTCACGCCACTTAGACAAAACGTTTTCCTCTAAAGCTAACTCTGAATTCGTCCACAATGACGCTCCTGAGTTACTTCCTGTGATTTCTCCCACCACGCATTACAGTTTTACACTGAAGGTTGTTTCTTGCCTAACTTTATCCTCTCAAATCTAGTCACTGAGTCATTTTTCCTGTCTCTTCCTCAGATCGACCCCATAGCCCAAGTCTTACCTTTTTGTGCCAATATAACCAGAACCCATTTTATCATAGGTGTTAAATATATGCATTTCTTTCAAAGTCATATCTTGCGTGGAGACCGCACCATTTCTGAGAGAGCCCTTTCCAGATTCAAAAGGCTAGTTTTGGGTCTCAAAGTTGGTTGAAAAAGTTACCTTCGTCGTCTTTTTATCAGCCGAACGGATTTACGGAGTGCTAACATTCTAGCGTCGTTGCTAGGGATAGAATTGAATGAAAGTTTCCCTAGGAAGAATGACATTGGTTTAGTTTTAAGGTCTGAGAGCAGCAAACACTTAGGCACATATTTCCTGTGTTTCTGCTCTGGCGACTCCACACATGAGAAAAAAAGTTGAAGGTGATTCCACTAGCATAAGAATCTAGAGCTAAAGTTTTCATGGTGACACTAATCAAGCTTCAAATGCAATTCAAAGACTCTACTAGAGAATGAGACCTGTTGACAGAGATATGGAAGAGCAGCATGGAAAAATAAGGTACTCAAACTTAAGTTTAGTTCAAGAAGTACTTTTTTGTTTGATCAATATCTTCTTGTCCTTTCCTGAGTTTTTCAAAAGAATATTTCTTCACTTAAATGAAGCCCAGAGATCTACCCTTGTATATCCTTCATTGCAAACTATAGGTATACCTCCTTCTTCTTGTATAACCAATATTCACTAAGATCCTTCCTCTAGGCCATATGGTGTTCATGATCATTCTTGTGAGATTAATGAAACCAAAGTTGAGCTTGTACCTTCTGTTTTTAATTCTACACCCTCCAAGATTCAATAAATATACAGTCCTCTTAAATTTCCTTCCATCCTTCATGACTTTCCTATGAAAAATTATAAGTATCTTCCTAGGTTCAATGGAGAGCTTGATGGACAATCAACTGAAAAACATATTTAGGTCTTTAAGCATTTCATAGAAAATTTTGAGATCGAATACGATGATGTGTCTATGAGGTCCTTTTCTCAATCCTCACAAGGATATGCCAAATCATGGTTCAAACATTTTCAACCTCAGTCGATTAGCTCGTGGGATGAACTGAAGGAAGCTTTCTGTAGGTTTTGGGGTGAGAAAAATTCATGGGATATACTCCTTTTAGATTTTTATGCCATGAGAAGAATGAAAGATGAAACCATCTCAAATTTCAGCAGGAGGTTTGCTAATCTTTATTATAAACCGCCTAAAGAATTCCAACCTCCTGAAGTTGTTGTCATGCTCCATTATGTAACAACCTTTCAATCAGACTTATCTTTTATTTTGATGGAGAGGAAGTCTATGTCTTTGCAGCAGATGTTCAATAATGCTCAGGAAGTTGAAGAAAATATTCAAGCATGTAAACAGATTTGAAATGAGGAGTTGGATGCTAAAGGACATGACAATGAATATAAACAAAGAACAATTTATTTGAATCTTGAGAAGAGGGTTAATAATTTCATATGTCCTCTTGAAGATTTAAATGTTGATGATTTTGCAAAGGATTATATTCCACTTATTGAAAAAGAAGGTGCTAATTTAGCTTCTGATCCATCCCATGATAAGCATGGGGTCGATTGTTTTATGTATTCATTTGTAGACAGTCAAGAAAATGAATTTGTAAATCAACTTGTTGAAGAGTAGGTTGATGTCCCAAGCTTTTTGTTGTTAGATGAGATTGCAGATGTTGTTGATTTGCATTTATATGATGAATATGATGATGACTATGATGTTGACTTCCTAGAACAACCAGTTGCATGTTCTCTATCATAAAATGTTCATTTCCAGCAGTGTAATGAGAGAAATCAGCCTACATATCATAGTTACAAAGAAGAATATGAAGAAAGTACCGAATCAGTGGAAGGAAATTATTTACCTTTATGATTTGCTTCGTTTAAATTGTTGAAATAAAATTTAAATATCATCATTGAGGCAAAGGAATGTGTGTTGATGCAAAATCACACTGATTCATGGGAAACAATTGACAAGAAATTGCAACAATCTTCTCATGTGTTTAATGACCTTGTTTCTTGTTATATGGAAGGTTTTATCAGTTCAAAATTACAGCGATTGGTCGAAGATGAATCTAAAAAAGAGTGTGTTCAAAAATACAAAGAAATTGAAAAATGTGCATATGACAACAGTGAAAAAAATGAAGAAAGTTTTGAATTATATGAAAAAACTTTTCCATTGTGTTTTAGCATCTTTAAAATTTATGAAGCAAAATGTTTATAATGTTTCAAATCAAAAATCATATAGGCATGATGTTGAATATGAAGAAAGCAATGGACTTGCAAATGAAAACTGTCTTCGATTATGTTTTTCTTCCTTGGAATTGTTGAAAGTAAATCTTGAGATAACAAAGGAAGCAATGAAGTCTAATTGCATTCACAGTGACATTGTTTTACATGAGAAAATTATTATCAGTGAAGAGGACCAACAACCTTCTCATACTTTTAATGACCTTGTTGTTGATTACATGGAAAGTTGTTTTAGTTCAGATTTGCAGCCTATGATCAACTACCAGCTTGGAAATAAATATGATGGTAAATCAACATCAGTGTTAGATATGGATTGCTTGCTAGTAAGGGTTTCATTTCAGCCAGCATTGTCTTCTGATTCAGAAGATTGTTATTTCTAGCAGTCTCAACCTATTTTTCAGCCTTTTTGTGGTAATCAACATGTTGAATTTCATGAAAACAAGGATGCAGTGGAAGGGGTGAAACATGATTATTGTTTTATGCATGTTTTGGAGGATCCATTTGCAGTTTTTTTGGAGGTGGTAAACAACCCCAATGTTTTCAATTTTTTGAGATTGGAATTTATAGATAAATTTTTGAATGAATTAACAGTAAACAAGCTTTGGAGCAAGCATGTGCGAAGAAAGAAAACGGTGGATAAAGTTCTTGCATGGTTGCATTGGCATTTTGATTTCACCTAATTGGCATATTTCAGTAGTTAGGGTAGGTAGGAGTGCAAATAAGCTCGGTACTATGAGCATTTCTTTTAGCAATCTGTAGTTTTCATTTTCATCTTAGTTTCAAATCAGTTTGGAGCATATACAGTTTTGGGTTTTCAATGGATGTTGGTTACAAGTTACAGTTGGAAAGTTGAGTTTGGGAGCAACCCAATGGATAGGCACTTGGTCTAACGCTCTTTTCTACCTCATAGGGAGGATAGAATCCCTGTTGGAGCCGATTGTTAGCACTATGATTTTCATAGCTAAGGTTATAGGTTTGTCAACAATTTTCAAAGTCATGCATGTTAGCACCCATATTGTTTTTATGACTGGAATCATCTAACATCTCCAAGGGTCAGTTTCAAAATAAAGCTTATCATTTATTTGTTCCATTCTCATTTTCTATGCGCTGCACAGAGAATTTTGTCACACATAGGATTTTGTCGCACAGAGGATGTCATCGCGCAGTGGATTTCGTCACACAGTCCATGTTGTCGCACATAGGTTGTTATCGCATAGTGGATTCCGTCGCGCAGTGTGATGCTATCACACATAGGATGATTTAGCGCAGTGGTTTTCTTCATGCAGTGGGATGTTGTTGCACATAGGATGTTTTCCCGTAGAGGATTTTCCTACACACAGGCTACAAGTCACGCTGCGCAAATGACTGGTTTAGTGGTAAAATTAAAGATCACTTTATGACCAACTGGAGAAGAATTTTGAAAATCCCCGAGAGGTTTTAGTTAAGGACAAAATAGATAATAAAAATTTCTCTCGGATTTACAAAATGTGTCATGGAGTGGGACATTCAAAGGAATCTTTGAGCCCTATTTTTCAGTTTTCATGATTTCCTGTCCGAGACATGTTTTTGCGACACGTATTCCGACCATCTGGAGATGAATTTCAAGAAACTCAGAGACATTTTCCTTTATAACAAGATTAAATAAAAAAAAATCTCTGAGTTTATAAAAATATTATTTTATCAGTGAGATACGATGTCATATTTAACGCCTATTTTCCCAATTTGCTGCACAATCTGCTAAAAATAGGATTATGATGACACGCAGCAGACTTGGAAAAATAGGGTTTCCTATTTTTAGTAAATCAGTTGAAGTTATTGCTCTCTTTCAAAGAAACAAGATCCATGATTCCAGGAGAGAGTATCTCAACCCTAACAGCCAAGGGTGACATTAGTTTTCTATATATGGGGATCATTTTCATGTAAAAGGGGTTGGTTGG
>SNQJ01S0070455.1:30422-51750 GCA_010110895.2 Picea sitchensis | reverse complement strand
GACTGTTGACTATACCCACCTAGGTACTAACTGGGAATTGGTGTCTTTAGTTGCCATAATCTTTAGGTACTTACATAAGGTGACAGTGAAGGGAAGTCTCACTGTACCTGGAACAGACATTGGTCAAACTCACTTGGGCTCCTTGGAGGGTAAATCCACAATTACTGCATGGAAGCTTGCACCAAGGTGAAAGTCCATTAAGCAGGTCACCATTGTAACTATTCCACCATATCCTAGCCCCTTCTTGACTTGATCACGTGACGTTGGATTTCATCACCAACTAGTATGATCATCGAGAGAAGTTTTGTTTGCTTTGTTGATTCCTAGATTTTATTAGCATATGATGTTTCTTTTTGTTAGTTGGCCCTAGATTTTCAGTGTGTTCTGTTATTCTCCAAAATTGAGCCTGTAGATGATAAAGGTCTTCACCGATCATGTAGGATGCAAGGGATTCCTATGGAAGGCTATCAACCCTTACCTCCTAACCCTCCCAAAGACAAATACTATGGAGAGGTAGAAAATCAATATGATGTTGGAAGTGTTATTGCTCCTTCGTTAGATAACTTAGAAGACACTTTGATTACAGTTGAAAATCCCACTCCTCACGCTACATCTATGTTGGTAACCCCTCTCAAACCACTTTTTCTTCATTTAGACTCCCTTGGGAACGTCATAGACGAAGAGGTCCCACGATTACCGGAGAGAAATTTTACCAAAACATATATGGGATCCACAGAACCAACCTTTGGTGATGAGTATATGACTCATGTTTGTCCTAGAACCGCAGTAGATATGAATCCCACACCTGCTCGTTCTGTATGGAGGACTTCATCGGGACACGATCTTTATGAGCATTTCGAATCCTTTCAACAACCCTTTCATCCTCATGACCCTTCTGGTGAAACAGGACCATCTGGTCAAACCATGAATCACCTAGTCAATCAGGTCATTAACCCTACTGTTACGTCAGCACAAGTCCATCCTAATGCTGGAATCATCACCTCTACTCATCTCCAAGGCACTTCAATCCCTACCCCCATTTTTACAAGCTTTTACTCTACATCTCCACATGTTCCACATGATTCTAATGGGACATCTTTTCATCTGAGAATGCAGACTTCTACCGGCCAACCACAACCGGCTGGAGGGAAACCACCATCTAACAAACCTTTCCCTCCTAGAGGACTACCATTCTATGGTGGGCCTACCCCTCCTGGGGGACAACCCCTTTTTCATGCTGCTCCTGGAGGGAAACCTTTGTTTGTCAGTCATACCCGAGTCGTTAATCCACCGTTGGCAGGGGGGCAACCTTCATTTGCTAGAAACCCTTCACAATCCTGGGGAGTATCTTCAAGAGTCACTTTTATTCAACCCCACGTTGGGGGGAACTCGTATCATAACCCACTAGGAGGAGTATCAAATCCTATTCCTTCCGGAACATCTTATGTACAACCTTATCTGGGCGGCATCCCAAACACCACCTAGAGTTCTCTGGGACAACAGCCTTATCCTCCTCATGGCTCTAATGTGTATCTGCCTCCGAGATCTACTCCTTACCATCCTCAAGGGAAAAATGAGTATCCTCCTTATGGGCAAGCAAATCACTGGGCCTATAATGCTCAAAACCCACCTGGTTATGCAAATGTTTCTCATCCATCATCGAATCCTACTTATCCTGACCAACAACAACCATATGTAGGAGGACCTATTGGTTACAACTATCCACCTAACCTAGTTTATGGTCCTACTAGTGTTCCTATGCCACACCAGTATCATCCGCAAATTAACCAACAACTACCTTTCCTTGCGACTCTAGATCTCCCAAACTTGTCTCGGTTAACCAATGATCCTATTTTTCATTCACCGATTTGGCCAGTCATTCTAGCTAAACTTCCTTCTGATATTCTGAAATTTGACGGAAAATCTGGCGAAGATCCAAAAAATCATGTGATGAATTTCCATTTGTGGTGTTCATCAAATTCCCTCATGGATGATTCTGTATGTTTGTTTCTTTTCCAGCGAACACTTACAGGCTCAGCAGCAAAGTGGTATATTGAACTACCACGTGCTTCTTTTCATAATTTAAATTCCCTTGCCATGTCTTTCCTCATGCACTTTCAACTACCTATTCTCTACGAGACAGGTACTAAACTCTTGAACTCCCTTAGTCAAACAAACTCCGTGCATATATCTGACCATATTGATGAGTGGAGACGACGACGAAGGATGATCAAGGTAATCATTCTTGACATATTATTGGTGGAATGGTTTACTAAATCACTTTTACCTCCAATCCCTCACGATGTCACTATGGGTGGCATGGTCACCGAGGAAGAAGCCATTGCTAGGGCTCAGTACTTAGATTTGGTTTATTCACAATCTAGTACTTTGTATGATTTGCTTATGGATGCTACTCGAGCTAATACCTACCCATCTAAGCCGTCATCCTCATCTCATGAAGATGGTATTATCTGTTCTGTCAAAACTCAATCTACTTCCCAATCGACCACACTCTCCTCTACCTCCCCCCAAACTCAGATCTCTAAGGTGAATGCAGTTCAATCTGCCCCTTCACAACAATCCGGAGGTAAGAAGAAGACAAAGAATAAATCAAAAAATACCAATAACAATGAACAACCAAAAAATCAATCTCACACACCTGCTATCGAAAAGAAACCACAACGGAAACTGAAATTCCCATGTATCATTTGTGGCGACGATCACTACACTCAAGACTATCCACATCACAATGAAGTGGGCAAACTTTTTAAGGGAAATTCGCAACCCGCCGTGCTTACTCAGCCTTTTCCACAACAACAATCCATGGTTTCTCAAACCCCCTCTCTTGGGGGAAGTTCTAGCCATCCTCATGATGAGGCATCATTGAGTGCACATATTTATATGTTTAATGGGATTAATTTGACCACTTTCTCTAAGACATACGACACACCAGGTAACCCTGACAAAGGAAAAGACACTAATGGTATCGGTACTTTACCAGATCCATCACCATCCTCCGTTAGTCTTCCATCGGTTATTCCTCCATCTGGACCACTTCAGATTGAGAAACCTGTGTTCGACTCTATCTTATGCCCTCCTAAGAGCACTATCCAAAAAGCTACCTTTAATCCTAGTTCACGTGCCACTCAGAACTACAACATTGTTGAAGATTTGGCTCAAGCGTTGTGTGTTATGTCTGCGTTAGAATTTCTACAACACTTCCCAAGTCAATGTAGAACGTTATTGGCGTTGTTGATCCTGAGTCATCCAACCATATCATGTTTAACCTGGACAATTATATGTCTTGACTCTCCCACCAACTTGCTTTCCAAGTTGATGTTGTTGTTCACAATCAACAAATCCACCGAACTATCTTGGATGAGGGAGCCTCTACTTGTGTCATGTCTTTGGTGTGTTGGAAAGGTTTAAAATCACCTACACTTAACAAATCCCCAATGATGTTACACACCTTCGATGGGTGAGGTTTTCATCCCCACGGGCTTTTACAGTCCCTGCCCATCCAATTGGGTGGAAAAAATGTTACTATTGAGGTCAAGGTGGTCGATGCTCCCCTCGATTACAACTTGTTACTTGGAATAATTTGGTTTTATGCTATGACTGTCATTTCCTTGTCGGTCTTTCGATATGTACAATTTCCTCATCAGGGAAAAATTGTCACTGTTGATCAATTGGATTTCGGCACGACCAATGCTCGTGCTCCCGCTACCAACAATATTCCTTTCTTGGGAGACCACAAGATCACGTATGAAATAATTGGTGTTGGCTTACTGAAAGATTCTAGCCTCATGGGTACCTTCCCTACACCACTTACACCAACTACACATCATATTGCCACCGTTGATATGATTTTGACCGCGTCTTATCAATCTTTGGAATCATCTTACCCTTGGATTGTACCTAGTCCGTTGGAATTCGATGCACTAGGTGACACTGTGCCACTTAGTCCAGTCAAACCATCATACGTTTCTATCCAATCCACTTCTCCCTCATCGAATTAACAACATCTATTGGCACCCGACAGTTCCTCGATGCAATCTAGGTTGAGTTCCTTGCCGTCTGTGATCGATTACATTTCCCCAATTTTCCCCTCAAATGAATCTATCATGGAAATGTTGAGAATTGACGAGCTACCTCGGGATGATAACCATCATCAATCCTCTTTTCTTCCCCCTCATGAATAAATTCAGGAAGATATACAGTCTATCTCCCCTCCTGATGTCGATTTTCTATCGTCTCCCATGCCTTCGACTTCCGATGATTTGGATCCAGTAGTTGACATGGTGATTTCTTCGGTAGGACTATTGGAGCCTGATCTCCTTACCCCTGTCGTGACCCTCAACATGTGTTCCTTACAGAGTGATTATCTTCCATCCAACGAAGATCTCTTGGAAGCCATGACCGAGTTTTGTCCCTTGACATGGTATCCTTCCAGCGCGTTATTCTCTTGGAAGCCATGATCAAGGAGAAGCTGTGAGCATAGTTTCTTTTCTCTATAGCAAGCTCTTTAAAAAATGAAACAAAGGCTTTGAGCATAGTTTTCCTCTTTGTAGCAAGATCGTTAAAAAATGAAACAACAATCTGGGGATCGAACCCAGAACCCTAAGCATAGTTCTTTTCCTATGTCAAGCTCGTTAAAAAATGAAATAGCCACCTCTCTTGAACCTTCTTTTCATCCACCCTTATCCTTTTTCTCATCTAGTAGAGAAATTGGTGACAACCTCAAAGTCGGTGAATGAATTGAAGCTTGGAGGGAAAGTCACCAGCCTTTGATGATCATTCTGGAGTTAAGCCACTAGCTTTCAAGCTAGGGGAATACCTAGCTTAGTCTTTGTTCTTTCCCGTTCTCGTAAATACATGAAAATGCATCCAGGTAAACTTTTATCTCTTTTTCGGACCTGTATGGATACATGAAAAAGGAACCCCCTGGACTCGTCTTTAAGCTCTTTTCAGACTCTCTAAACATGAAAATATTGTCGAGTGATCTTGCTTCCTTTCACACTCGTTAAAAGGTTTGAAAGGGCATCTTTCAAGTGGTAGTTTATCTCTTTTTCGGCCTCGTGAGACTAACATTACAAAAAAGGACCACATTGGAGTCATCTTTAAGTCATTTTTAGACTCTCTAAATATGAAAAACCACTGAGTTTACCTTCTCTGGACTCATTAAACTATCATACATTGAAGGGCCCATACGAGACCAAACTCTTACTTATTCTATTTCATTAAAAAGGAAGAGGGACTTACCGAAGGTGATTTATATCAAGCATGTGTTACCCTCCTCGATCTCGTTAAATTAAAAAGAGGTACTCGTCTATCTGGATGGGGGGGAAATTGAAGGAAGCAATCCTAGCAGTTTTTTAGAACATTACCAGTAACTCTTAGAGTCACCCTTGAACACATAACTTTGTCTTTGTGCAAATCTTAATCCGCTGAACCTCTGCACAGAACCAATCCTCTGATTTTTTTTATTCCTTTAGGTCACCCAACGAAAGTCACAGTATCCATTGCATCATCGTGTTTTGGTCCATGTCGTGTTTCTGTTGTTGTGGATCAATGTTCAAGGGAAGTATTCACCTCGAGAGTCATCCATCACAAATATCTTGTTTCAATACCCGTGTCAATCCATGTTCTTTTGATCTACCAATTACATTACATATATGTGTTAATTTCATGTCGTTGATGGGGGATACATCAAGGCCCTCCTGCGATGAGTCTATTCCTGTCGACTTCAACACATTATCCAGGAACTAGACTTAGAAACCAGTTAGTACCTTGGGACCTGCATGCCTTAATGGCAGTCCTCCTCGTGTTCGACAGTGGGTTAACATCATCAACCTCTGATCGGATGATTCCACGGATGTTCAACTTCAGCTCATCTATTCACGTTCGTTGGAATGTACTAAGTACCTTGGGAATCATTGACATCAATGGTGATCTCCCTCGTGCTTGTTAACGGTTCACCTCACTGACCGGTAATCAAGTGGTTTCCACCATGTTTGACATCAAAACATCTATTCGCATGGTTATATTCGTACTACATTGGGATCAGTAAGAAGACCCTGGGTTGATTCGTCACTCTTGTATGTACTTTTCTTAGGTTGCGACAGAGGTTTATTTGAACATTGACACATATAATGTTACATAGATCCACTTTGTATTGGTCATGGCTATGTATTTTCATCTCATAGATCCACTGTGTATTCTTCGTGGCTACGATCAATTTAGGTCATGTGAATATAGATCCACATTGTATCTTCGGTGGCTATATCTCTTTGTCAATATAATTATGGATCCATTGTGTATTCATGGCGGCCATATATTGCAAGTCTTTATCACCCAAGCATAGGTATGACTGCCTTGGGTTTGAAACATGTCATAATATTTGTTGGATGTTTGTGTGTAGCTTCTATCAAGTTCTCTGATTCCATACCCTTGCTTGAAAGTCTACAAATCATTTTAGTTATCAGTTCTCGTCTTCTAACTTCATACTTTGGGGGGCAATCTGTTACACATCAAAATTACTCATTACGACAATGACCTAGTGTCGTCGTTATCAATATTACAGGTGTCACAGTTTGGTCACAAGTGTCACAAGTGTCATAAAAAGCATACTGCCATCTAGTCTATGTCATGCCTATAACGACATTGGAAGGACACTTGAAACACCTCAAATAACTGATTTGGAAAACGAGGAATGGGTTAACAAAGTTTTTAAACCTTTTGCCACTAGAAAATCCACTTAAAAGACATGTTTGGAGAGGAGTGCTCCCCTATACACTGACAAGGAGCGTTGGCGCTCTGTGCACCCTTTTAGGGGAGCGCTATAGCACTCTAGTGCCCCTTTGTGGGGAGCACTGCCTTTCCTGAGCAAGTTTTGACTTATTGAGGAAAATCAGGAAGAGATCCCTTCAATCTCTGAAGGTAGTTGGATTTGAATCCTTGGTCAAGCCATGATCTTAGGGAAGATCCATAACTGAAGGAGGAGAATCCTCAACTTACCCCAAATATATCTCAAGTGGTTGGGCCTCTCCAAGCCTATATAAGGAGGCCTTCTCATGGTGAAAATGGGATGGAAAGTATTGTGAAGCATCGAACTTATGATCTCATGAGGAAGATGTCATTTGGAACATCAACATTATGTGTGTGGATTGTTTAAGCAAGGGTTTGGACAAGGAGAGCTTGATGAAGATGTTGCACTCACATCTATGGCTGTAAGTAACACTTTTCTCTCATCAATACAATCAATGCTTGGCCTGTTTCTTTAAAACTTGTACTTGTTCCATATAAGTTTGTCTACATTAGATGGATCTATGTTTGAGCTAATCTCAGTAGAGTAGGAAGTCTTTTGTGCTTTTGTTTGTCTTGCAGGACCTGCCAAGGAGCTCAAGATCGAATCTCATCCTGGACATTGTAGGGACAAATGACGTTCATAAGGTACATACCTTCCTCCTTCTCTTTCGTTCATCAGCTTGATTAGATCTAAAAGGAAGTCAGTGTCCATGTTAATCACTTTCTATCTTAGAGTTAAGAGTCTAGCTCTTAAGAGGAAATCTACCTGTCCACAGGGAGATTTTCCTACAACAAAAGGATCTATCACGTATTGCCTACACAGATGTAGATTGGGCAGGTTGTATTGATGACCGACGAAGCACTAGTGGAGCAACGTTCTACTAAGGTGAGTGTTTAGTATCATGGCTAAGCAAGAAACAATCATTAATATCTTTATCTATAGCCGAGGTAGAGTATATTTCAGCAACAACATGTTGTACACGGGTTCTTTGGATGAAACAAACTATGACAGATATATAGGTTGAGTATGATGAGCCCATTTCAATCTATTTTGATAATAAAAGTGTCATCGGTATCTCAAAGAACCCAGTGATGCACTCCAAGATGGAGAACGTTCCAATCAAGTATCACTTTCTATGGGAACAGGTTGCAGAAAAGAACACCAGAGTTGAGTATGTGGGCACAAAAGAACATGTGGTAGACATCTTTACAAAACCACTACCACAAGAAGCCTTTGAGTATCTTCGCCAGAGACTTGGAGTTATTTCTACTCCAAAATGAATTATTTTGAATGCTTATCTTATATGTCTTATATGTGCATGAGGAAACACCATAAAGAGGATGGACAGTTAGGGGAGTAGCCCCGGATGGAAAAATACATTTTCCATTAATGAAAAAAGGGGATAGATTTATTAGATACAGATGACAATGACATGGTTCTAGGGGGAGCATGAAATGTAAATTCAATAGGTGTTGCATCAGCCATCCAAAGGGGGATATTGTTGATTAAGGTTGGTTCTCATTGATGTCAACCCTTGGGCTTGAAGTTGGAGAACCCAGGGTTTGGGTAATGGACCCAAAGTTTGTTTGATAGATAGCGATATAAGTTTAATATAATTGTAAATTTAATACTTTATTATATATGGATAGTACATTCATTCCATTTCCAGTGGCATGTGGAGCAGCCACATACTCCCTCATGGTTAGAGAGTTATGGCCATGTGAAATTTGGAGGGGAGAACCCTCACGAGTCATCTAGAAGCCCCAAAAGGTCCAAAGTAGTCCAAAGTGGTTTTAAGATACTTTTTTAGAGGTGAAATAATAGAAATTGAAGTGATGATCATATTATAATTCAAAGTGAATACAAAATAAATTATTTAAATAATAAAAAGTTAATGGAGAAATTACTAGGATTGAAAAGTGGTTAGAGTGGGTTATCCCTAAAATGGGAAAGTGGTTTAAGATGATGGTTAGAAGGCCATCCCTTGAGGTAAAGTGAAGTGATAGGTGTACTATAAATCAAAGTGGATAAAAATAAATTATTTAAATAAATAATTTAATGGATAAGTATTAATTGGACAAGTGGTTAGAAGTTGAGTTTAAACCTAAAATAGGGAAAGTGGGTTAAGATGGTTTAAGGTAACCCCTTGAGAGCTACATGAAAGTATAAATAAAGAGCAAAGGGCTCTCTCATTTTATATCACACTTGAGCATATTGAATATCTACAAATTATTTGGGGGTAAACAAAGGATATATAAGCCAATTTCAAAGGGAATATGAAGTAAACAAGGCCAAAATTCAAGGGGGTAAATTCTTTTTGATGATGTTTTCTAAGGTATGTTATTTACAGGTCATCTCACCATTTTCACCAATAAAAAAATTTCTATAATGATTCCAAGGCTGTGAAATTGGGAGACTATTGAGGAAACATATCAAGTAGTTGTGGTAAAATTTCATCTTGTGGGTCTTTGTATGTTTTGAGTTACACTCAGTGGAAAATAGGGTTTGTGGCTGTGCGAGAAACTAGTATAAACAAGTGTTTGGGGTAAAAACATCATAACTTCTAGCTATAGCAGAGATCAAAATTGATCAGATCATCAGATGTCAAATCATTATTCATCATCTCTCTCAGAACAAACCATAATTCAATAAGATGTGCCATTTTTGCTATAACTTCTTTCTGAGGTTCCAAGTAGTGACACCCTGGAGAAATTTTGGCTCTTGAAGAACATTATAGCCCTATTTACTGTATCTTTAATTCAGCTACATGTCCATAGTTATGATTATTTCAAGTTAGGGTTGTTGACTAATCAAAACTAGTCATGTGAGACCAAAGAGGATTTGATGAAAATGCTAGTCTCTCTTCATTTGTTAAAGTTAAGGAAGGTTTGTGGGCATGCGTTCTTACACCAGGTCTATTTTAGAGTTACAAATCATATTTTTGATGATGAAATTGATGAGGATTTTGGTTGAGGTACATGTTAGGTACATGGTTGAGACAAGTGGTTGATGAGTTGGCACATAGTAGGGGTGTATAGTTGATGATGTTGGGTACATCTTGATGAGTCATATTTGATGAGTAGTTGATACATGATTAATTTTATACTTGGTACATAGTTGGATGCGCGGTGGTAATATTTTTTGACACATGGTTTATGGATGATATAACATAATTGTCTTGGTATATTAATAGAACCCTATTATTAGAATCACAGGTGATGATTATGAGTTGTTGTTATCGTGGTTGGTACTATATTTGAGAGTTGTCTTGGTGATTGATCTTGGTGATGGAATTTGATTTGGTTGATAAGTTAGTAGAGGCAGGTTGTTGTGATAGGTTTTTGTGAAAGGTTGTTGTGACATGTTATTTTAGCAGGAGGTTTGGTGCATGGTTGATGCACTTGTTCATAGTACAAGTTGAAGTGCTTAGGTTGGTTCATAGTTGATGCAATTGTTTATGTGGAGTTGATTATAGATTGTTGGTACAAGTTGGTGCATGGTTGATGAACTTGTTTAGGGTACAGTTGATGCATGGTTAATGCATGGTTTAGGTTATTAGTGCGGGTTGTTGGTGCGGGTTGATTGATACAGGTTTATAGAAATATATCTCCAGTGATAGTGTGGTAGTGGTTCAATCATTCTACTTCTCGTCCGAGGCGGTTGGACGAGGCAGGACATGTGGTTGTAGCCACCTTTCAGGTTAGCCTTGAGATAACATGGGGGTGATGATGCTCCTTCTGGTTATAGACGGAGAATTGGGGAGTTCGAGCTTCCCTCAGGTTGTAACTTGAGAGAAATTAAGAAGTTGGAGCCTCCTTCAAGTTTCAGTTGGAAAATAAAGGAAGTTAGTGCTTCCAATGTGAATGTAATTCTTAAAGACATATAAGAAAAATTCTATTGTTTTCTCACATTTGGTTTTCCATGTAAAAATATTGGTGTACTATGTATGTGTATGGTTACTCATTTGTTCATTGTTTATTTGCTATGCAACTATTGGATGATAATGTTACATTGATACTTGCATATTGTGGTTAAAGAGTTGAATTTCTCTATTACCAATTCCCCCCTCTCTCAGTAATCCATGGGAACAATAGTAATTTGGATTTTGAAATTGCAAAAGATTGTTGCACTTTCCATGATAGAGGTAGAGTATGTTGTTGCCACAAAGGCTAGTAAAGAGATGATTTGGTTAGGTTTATGGAGGAATTGGAAAGAAGCGGGGAGAATAACAAGTTGTATTGTGGCAACTAGAGTGACATTCATATTGCAATGAACTCAGCCTTCCATTAAAATACTAAGCATATAAAAATCAGGGTACCATTTCATACGATCCATCTTGGAAGATGGACATTTGAAGTTAAGGAAAGACACACACTAGCCAAAATCCTGTGAACATGTTAACTAAAGGGGTAGCCGAGGGGCGAGTTCTTGCAGACATGTTAACTAAGGGAGTAACCAGGGAGAAACTGAGTTCCTGCTCAGTTTCAGTTGGTATTCAAACATGAATATGAAGATGAGAAATTTTCTAGGTCCAAGAAGGTTCATAGTCCAGTAGTTACAACAACGGTGGAGTTGTTGAGATCAGTCTCCAAGTGGGAGATTGTTGGTTGTGGAGCTTGATTATCTTATTGATTTAGAGGTCTTTGTTTTCAGCCATGTTTATACCCCATGAAGACTTTACATTGCGGAATAATGTACACTTATTTACGTGGGGGAGTGTAGAAGGGGGTTACCCCCTCTGCGAGGTCTGGGGGAAAGCGGGCCCTCGAAGGAAAATTTGCCTTGTAAATGTATATTGTAATTTCATTGTAAATCTGGACCGTTCATTATAAGGTCACAAATATGATGGTAGAAGTTATGTTAGGTTTTTTTGCCTTAGAAGGAAACCCTCTTTTATGAGGGAAATGTATTGTGGCTAGGGATTATGGTGAATATTGTATTCTGAGATAGGATATTGTGAGATAAATAAGAGGAAGTTACAATAGGTTTGTTGTAGGTTGTATCCCTTCATTTGTTGGATAATAATAAAGGAAGGACCTGAAAATTTCTCAGGTGGACGTAGCCCACACTGGGTGAACCACGTATATTTGTGTCTCTATTGTATTGTGTATCTTTTGTTTTTTATTTCCATGTTTGCTTTATTTTATTGCTCTGCGATCCTATTTTTTCTAACACATCTTCTGTAGAACAAGGGCACATGAAGGTGTTATGGATTTCTTAATAGTAAAATTTATAGTTATCAAAAAGTTTTATTTTATGAATTAAGGCGCATACCATGTTCTTCATGTTGCACCTCTTCCTGAAAAGAAGAAAATTTTTCTTTGTCGCCTCCTTCATTGCTAGGACTAATAGTGTCATTCAAAGGTAACAAAGGTTCTTTGTCGCTTGCTCTTGTTTGGAGTTTCCTCTTCCTAGTCCTTATAGCCAAGAATGTTAGTACACATATGTATAACATGGTCAAAAAATAAAAAAATAAACACTATATTGCACAATGAAATAAATTGTTTTGGTTCTAAATATTTACCTGCAAAGGTGCATGTTTCTATCTTCCTTGTTCTATCCTTTTTACACGTTACTTTTGAAATTTCCATAAGCATATTTCTTTGATTTCTGGTTATTTTTTGTCTTCTCTGTGTTTTCTAAAATGGGTTAGAATACTATTGGCCATAGCATATTAGATAATTATTGAAGTACAAGATAATATGTCACAATCATGGAAATCTCATGAAAAAATGATATAGTTCAAGAACAAACAATCACTTACCTCCATAAATGCACTTGTACACAACCTGCATAACAAAAAATCTTGTCATTACTCAACAACAATAAATATCAGTACATCGAGGAACATCTATCTACTAAAGAAGAAATGTTAGCTATATTAAATAACCATTCACTAAACACCCATCAGTACACCAAGGAACACCCATCTACTAAAGAAGCAAAGCTAGCTATAGTAAAGAAGAAAAGTTATTTTTAAATTGTCTTGATGGTTCATGAAGGAAATCTTGAGGTGTCAAAGTACCTAGCTCGAGAACTAAAGTCTTTGATATTGAGAGGACTACCTATTATTGGAACAAACTATAAGAGGAAAGTGACAAGGTTTTTAATTAGCACATGTGGAAGGCATGCTTGCAGACCTTGTGTAAGACATCCTTGAAGACAAGACATAGATCATCCAAGTAATACAGACACACAATGGCATCAAAATAATTGGTCTCCATGATATTATGCATCATATTAATACATTCAATATCATACATCCGACTCATAAGAGTCCATTCCTCAAAACACACAATGCTCTTGACACAAACATAGACCTATAAATAGACTCTCCTAATCACATAACATCTAACTCAATTATTTGACAACTCGGCAACTACAACATCTGAACTCTTAATCCCTCATGATTTCAAAGGCATTTATTTACACCTTTTCAAATCATGATGCCTTCAAAATGATGAGCCCTTTGATATTATCCAATGAATAAGCCTCTAGGATCATGTTATGGTTGCTTCCTTTACCTTTGATAACTGGTTTTACAATGTCAAGGGTGCTACAACTGCCACATATCTCCCTCCTAGGAAGATCACTCACAGCTATAACAACCTCCTTAATAAAGGGATCTCATGTGTAACTAACCCCCAAAGATGTGGAGTGTTATCTTTCATTCATGCTTCCTTGAGCAAGGATCCTTCCAAAAACAACACTAAGTCTTCAAAATAGGAAAATCAATGGATCTCAAGAGTTGATGTAATGATATGTTTAAGGTTGTTGGAACAACTTCCTAGGGCACCCTCCCAAAGGTAAACTAATAAAAAACTTTGCCAAAAAGAGCATAGGAGTATTAGAGAAGGAAGTTATCATTGTAATGCATGTCAAGCCCTTTATGGAATGCTCTACCTAGAAAGGATGATATTGGTAAATCATCAACTTTAGGATAGTGGTCAAAGCTGTAAATTCAAGAGAAGAGGTAGATTCTTCCTATCTACAAGTTGAATAAGGAATTGATCTAGGCAGTGAATGACAACCAGGTTTTGGTTATCAATGGGAAGATTGGATCCAGAAATATGGCTCATGCGTACAATAATTGGCAGAGGCAGGCTACACTACTAGATGTAAGATTGGCTATACCCATCCCCATAGACTAAAAGCTATGTTTGAAGAAAAAAGAGTAATAGAGGAATTCAGGTGTCCTTTGGGGGAAGAGGTTGTGTATGCCATTCATTTTAAGGATTGCACTGGGCTAGAGATTGTGATCAAGTACATGATTGATGGTATTCCTCTTAGAGAGATTTTAGTAGATGAAGAACTATCTCAATATTTAGTAGTCATGCTCGATGAGGCCCACGAGAGGAAAATTCATACATATGTGTTGTTTGGGATCCTGAAACAGTTGGTCAAATGCAGGCATGATCTCGGTTAATTGTTACCTCTGCCACTCTGGATGTTGAGAAATTCTCAGGGTATTTCTGTAATCGAAATATTTTCACTATCCCAAGAGAACTTATCATGTAGAATTACTATATACCAAGCAGCCAAAGAGTGACTATTTGGATGTTGCATTGATCATGGTAATAGAGATTCACTTGACAGAACTGGAAGGTGACGTTCTTCTCTTCTTAACAGGATAGGAGGAAATTGATATTGCGTGTCAGATTCTCTATATTGTATGAAAGGACTTGGAAAGAGTGTTCCTGAACTAATCATATTTCTACTTACAGTGCCGAGAAGCAAGTACAGAAGGGTCCTGGAAATGGTTACAAGAAATAGACAAAAAAAAATTGCAGGCCCGTGACCAAATATACCAAAATACAATTGTAGAGATAAAGGGACGTTAAATTACTTATGTTTCTTAAGACTGGAATGTTGTTTCTTGAGACTGGAACGGGTTGTCAAGATCAAAAATAATTTCAAGAGGGAAAAACGAGCATGTTCATCTCTCCTTCTGTAGGATGGCAGGTTGATTATTCTGTAGCACAAGCCTCCATGTTGAAATCAACTATTAAATCCGATTTCAAAGATGAAAAAGATTGATGCATGCACTCACTGAAACATGACTATGGACATGGGACCAAATAGACCAAAAACAAATTGTAGAGAAAAGGGGACGTTAAATTAGCTATGTTGAGACTGCAATGAGATGTGAAGATCGAAAATTTGTTGCAAAGCGAGCTTGTTCCTCTCTCTGTTGGTAGGTTGATTATTTGTAGCTCAAGCTTCCACGTTGAAATCAAATGGGATTTGATCTCTTGGGAAAAAATCAAATGAGATTTCATTTCACGGGAAGAAGTAAGGCCCTATATGTTTTAAATTCCTTAATTTTTTAGTAGTCCCCATCATAATACATTGAAAATTAATTGGATTTGAAATATCCTTAAGGTGTTTAGGGGACTAGGTTAGAGGGATAGAGTGGCTTATTAAAATATCCAATTTTGCTTATTCAAAACATTTTCCATGTTATGTTTTTTTAAAACATAACTTTGTCTAGGGTGAAAAAATAACATGTGAGGATTGTCTACTAACCCTTTTTTTTTTTTTTTTTTNTTTTTTTTTTTTTTTTGTATTGGTCGGTTTGGAGCTCAACAATATTTGACCAAACATTGTTAAATCTGCAAATGACTATGTTGGAAAAGAAGATGGTTTTTCTCTTACTTGGAAAGGGTTGAACTTTAAGATCAACATTGAGGTGAACTTGTGCATGTAGAAGCATTGGGAGGTCTCAATCTCAACAATTTTTCTTTCAGGAGACTTATTCTCTATCAAGGCCCGCCCATTTAATTGTCATATGGAATCAAAGCAAGAGCCTTGCATTGCATGACATCTAAATAAAGGGTGGGTATTTTCTATTTGATTGATAATTATCCCACAATGAAAAAATTCTTGGATTGGAGTGAATCATCGCATTTTATTACAAGAACATGAAATTTTAATGTCCAATATTGGAACTCAACAAGCTTTAACCAAACATTATTAAATCTACAAATTAGTCTATCGACAAGAGACAATATTCCTTCTACTTAACCTAGAAAGGGTTAAGCGTTAAGATACACAATGAGGTGAACTTGTCCATTGAGAAAAAGCATCGGGTGGAGGGTCTCACTTTCAACATTTTTCTTGAAAGAGACACTCATTGTTGAGGCTCACCCATGTGCCCATAAAATGGAAGCAAATAAAGGGCCCCTTCTAGGGTGGGTTGTTGCATAACATCTAAACAAGGTTGAGGCACAACCTTTTTTGAAGGAGAAGGGACCATATTTACATTGTGAGGCTTGCATGTCCAACTACATACTNTGAGGCTCACCCATGTGCGCATAAAATGGAAGCAAATAAAGGGCCCCTTCTAGGGTGGGTTGTTGCATAACATCTAAACAAGGTTGAGGCACAACCTTTTTTGAAGGAGAAGGGACCATATTTACATTGTGAGGCTTGCATGTCCAACTACATACTGGTACACGTTGAGAGGGGCTCAAATTGATGATAGAGGTAATGGATCAAATGAAGTAAGGGTTAAGCATTAAGATAGACAATGAGGTGAACTTTTCCATGGAGAAAAAACATTGGGTGGAGAGTCTCACTTTCAACATTTTTCTTGAATGAGACACTCATTGTTGAGGCTCACCCGACATGTGCCCATACAATAGAAGCAAATAAAGGGCCCCTTCTAGGGTGGGTTGTTGCATAACATATAAACAAGGTTGAGGCACAACCTTTGTCGAAGGAGAAGGGACCATATTTACATTGTGAGTCAGCTTCCATGTCCAACTACATACTAGTACACGTTGAGAGGGGCTCAAATTGACGATAGAGCCAATGGTTCAAATGAAAGTGGAGGTAATTGAAACAATTGAAGAGGGTGTATAGTAACCACAAGAGGTGTATAAACGTTAATTAACCAAAGCAATGAGGAGGACAAGGCATATATGTGATGAGGACATAAGAGGATAAAGTCAAACCATGGTAGTTGGGGCAAAGGCTTGACCATACATAAATCAAACTATTTTTTTGTAATTACATCAAGAGAAACAATGTGCATTTTATAGTGAAGTATGGATGAGGTGTAATGACTTCCTTGTGTAACACATAAATAAAATAGAAAAAATTAACCTGATTTGTAAGTAATTCAAAAATTAATTAAGATGCGTGTGTGTGTTTTCCATGGAAAACTTTCTCAAGGAACCCCTTGGCACTTCCTAAAATATTGTGAATGGATCATGGGGTAAATGTTGTTGATATGCAACATGCATGCATATAACCTTGAGATACTTAGGTGGAATCAACTTCATCATGACCTCCTAGGTGAATATGGATTTGACTGGACAAGTGAAACCATGTCTTGAGTTAACTCTTGAGGTTTTTTACTCGAAAATCTCATCGGGGAGACCGACCTTCAAGGGTTTCCTCACATACTATGTAAAATTCCCAAGGTAAATTCCGTAAATGTATAACATGTACTCCTAACTCAAAGGATCACTTGAAACCTCTCAACAATATTCACCTTGAAACTGGTTTTTTCAAACCGATTGAATTAACCCACTAGATTATTAACACTTATCTTTTGAGAACCAAGAGATTTATATCTCAAATTTTTTTATTCCTTTTTGTACTTCATAGATCTTGAATTAATTAGCTAAATTTATATTAGTTTAATAAACAATGAGAAAACAACGAGAAATTATAATAATCTCATTACATTTCTATCTAACAATATATACTATATTATTATTATGCTATTATTCTATAGGATAATACGTTTTTTAATATGTAAATAAAATTTATATCAAAGAGAACAATGTACAATATTACATGATCATCATGTTTGTGTAAGGTTTGACATTCATGATTTCACTCTCGAGTAGCTTATAAAATGCAAGATTAGTAACCATTTGTACTTTGATTTATAAATATAACTATTTGATCACCATTGAAATTGAGTAATCTAGAAACAAAGTTGTCATCAAAACATTTATAACCAAAATGTTTAATTGACACAAATTATACTATTCAAAGGTAATTAGGAGGCTTTAGGCCTATGAGAAAGGAAGCTAGGCATTTTTCAAACACCATCTGAAGCTTGGAAGATCAAAATGGGAACTCTGTAAACTCATTTCAAGGAATGTCTCAACAACTTCTTGGGAAGGATCACKTTCATTCCTTGTTTAAGGTTGAAGAGGGGGCCTCGATTGCAGAGGACATTGTTTGATTGGATCAATTGTTCCCGAGGTATGTGGAGGAAGAGGACAAGTACAAGACCCTAATGGAATAAGTGTTGTGGAAGAAGAAATTAAGGAAGTCTTGCATAGTTTTCAAAATGATAACTAGAGTCAGAGTCCAGATATTGGATGGTCGGTTGAATTTTTTTGGGGCTATATGATCTCTTGGTCCAGGACATTCTTTAGGTAGTGGAAGACACCATAATTTCTAGAATACTTCCAACTAATTTCGACCCCACTTTTATTGTGCTTATTCATAAGTTCTACAATCCCTCTTCACTTGATGAATTCAGACTGACCATCTCCTTATGCTACAACATTGTTGCTAAGGTTATTGATAGAAGGGTCAAAGCCATTCTCTCCAAAAGGATATCTAGTGAACAGTTTGGTTTTTTTTAGGGACGTTGAATTCACAAAGCCATTGGAGTGGCAGTACAGGAGGGTCTCCATAACTTAAAAATCAAGAAACTCATGAAGGGGGTAGTCCGAAAAATTGATCTATCAAAAGCTTATGACCAGGTAAGATGGCTTTATATTTGTCTTTTTTTGACCCACTTGGGTTTTGAGGTTCCTTTTATCAGTCAAGTGATGCATTTTATTTCTAAGGTATCCTTTGCAGTGCTAATAAATGGGTTAGCTTCTCCTTTTTTCATTTTCAAAGGGGTCTTAGATAGGATGTCAACTCTCCCCACTTATTTTTATTCTAGTGGTGGTTGAAGGCCTTAGTAGGATGATAAGGGAAGCTAAGAGAATAGGTTCTTTTAATGGTGTTTATATTATGTACACACTCATTTGTGGATGTTGTATTGATATTTTGCGATAGGTCGAGAAGAGATGTCACATACACCCTCTCTAGCATATTGAGTCTTTTTTCCAAACTAGCCACATGAATGCAAATAAATGTAAGGAAATCGACCCTCTCTCGAATCTTCTTTCAGATGAGGAAGTTCTATGTTATAGGATGTCCCTGTTTCCTTTTGAGTTAAAGAAGCTAGATGATGGTATCAAATATCTAAGGTTCAATAGAAAGGTTGATTGGGTCTGGTTGTTGGGGAAGCTGGAAAAAAGGTTGTAGGTTTGGAGCTATAGATGACTTTCTCGCGAAGTGAGACTAGTGCTAGTTAAATCAGTTATGGAAGCAATTGGGAAATCGAAATAGTACAACACTAGCACAAATTAAGATTAGCACCACTTCTTGAGGAAATAAATCTTATGAAGAATTCTTTTCACAATTTATATTGTCATCATGTCTATAAGGAGCATAATGAAGAAGCAGACCTAGGGTTTGTGCATGATTTAATTTGGGAAAATTTTGAAATTTTGGAATCATAATTTTCATGAGGCCGAGAACTCTTGGAGATGAAATTTCATTGCGTCAAGAGGCACTCTCTAAACTAGTATGGGGGAGATGTTTTCACGTTATAAATAAAGTCCATGAGTACGCTCTAATAAAATAAAATATGTCGTACATGTCAAACTAAAAAAATGAAAATAATAATAATAATAATATTTAATACATTTCAACTCTTTTTCCAAACAAAAAATGTGTGTATATATAAGTGAATGAAAAATATCAAATCATTACATGTTGTGTTTCAAGAGAGCGAATAGATTCGAGTAGTCAAATTTTTCCAATTTTTCCAAGTAGTAGGCGTTTTTCAATTTAACTATGTTTGATTCTCATTTCGGTGCCTTTCTCAAGCATTTTGGCTATGCAAAATGCCTCTTTTCCCTTTAACTTCACCTTCCCTGAATGAGTTAAGATTCATAAGTGTTCAAAATTATGTGATGTTGGGTTGATTAATTCATGCCAATGTTTGTTCATTTACCATGGAAATAAGAGCACCCTGCCGAGCATCTACGAACAAGCCAACTTTAAAAACTAATTTTATTAATCCTACAAGAATACGGAAGCTTAAACAAAATCAATACTAAATAATGTTTCATCCTTGCACTGTAATCATAGTGAACATTGAATAGTCAGGTTTCTATGTATTTTTCTGGGATTGACATGAAGAGCATACCCAAAGAGGGAGTAAACCGCTTTAAAAAATATGCTCGTAATTTGTTTTGGTATGGAAAAGAATGGTAAAATAGAAGTAAAGAGGGAAAAAGGACAATACAAAACTTCTACTTTTAAATGTGATTCATTTTAGGAAAAGAGTACTCTTTGTCTCCACAGGAAAAGACTTGTAAGATGTTGAACTCGCGGAAGCTATATATTTGTTTAGTGAAAAAATATAAAGTAAACTAGTTTTGGTAATTAAGATGGTCGTTATATTAGTGGTTAATATTGATTTATGTTTTAGAAACTACGGGAAGAATTTTTAACTACAATTTTTTATACAGTTGTATAAAACTGCTACATAAAACTAAAACTGGGTTGCATAAAATTTGGTATAAAGCTAAAGTAAAGTGCACCTATGGTGTAATACGTATTAATTTAGAACAATGTTTTCAATTAATTTGAAATTTTCAATAAGTAGTTAGCTATTTTGCGCTCAATGTATATGTGTATTGCATGAATTGGATAAATGGATTTTGTTGGATTAATGGATGTGGATTTTTTAATTAAAAATCGTAGATCCGAATCTTAGGCTTTATCAACACCAAGAGGGATAAAATCTCTTTAGGTGCATTAATTTTTTTTTGAGTGCAATACTTGAGGAGAGGTTTTCACCTTGAAATATTTGATCCCTCTCGGTGTTTGATAGAGCCTAGGATTTGGATCTATGTTTTTTATTTTTCTTGGGCTATACATGACCTAGGGTTTGAATTTATGTAATTGAATTAGGGTTTTACCCTAATCTTTGTACATGAACTAGAATGTGGATGATTCTTTCTAGTGGACTTATTGATGACATTATTATATGGCAATATCATGATGATGGTATGATAGTGACAGTGTGACATCAGTGACAGTGACACACAGTGATAGGGACAGGGATAGTGACAGGCAGTGACATGTTTATATTCTCTCATATATATTTATATTCAGGGGGTTGGAGCCTAATGAGCTTCTAGTTGGATATCATGGAACATCTAGGGAGTTGTAACTGCCTTCAAGTTGGAGCCTAAAATTCATTGGGTAGGACTCTCCTTCAAGCTTAGCTTGTAAACATCAAAACTTTGAAGATAAGTTTTCGTGGGTTTTTTCCTTGTTGGGTTTCCATGTAAAATCCTTGTGTTTTGTGCAATGTTTACTTTTTGTAATTAATTATGGTATGCAATTTATACATGATGAATGATAATAAATGATGAATGTTTCTAACATTATTTAAAGTGAAGGATAAATTGGTTAAAAAGT